>JANHAO010000188.1:0-48159 GCA_026873985.1 Saraca asoca
AAAAAAAAGACTGTAAAAGCTGTTCATTGACTGAATTTATGTGTCAATCAGGTACCCAAAAAAATGATGGCAAAAGCTATTCATTAGCTGAATGCCTTAACAAATTTTTTTTCCGGCCTATACCATTTTGCGATTGAAATAGCGATCGTAAATTCGATCGCAAAAAAATATAACCAAGAAACAGCGATCGATTTGATTGGTCACCAAGTTTTTCTGCCTTTTTGCAACCAAAATAAAGATCAAAATTCGGTCGCACAACACTAACCAGCGACCGTTGGTTTCGATCGTAAATTTTTCGCTACCAAAACAGCGACCGAAATATTTGATAGCAAAAATTTAAACTGCAATTGAACTTTCATAATCTTAGTCACCGACATAGGTGGTGGCTAATTCGGTTACTAATGTCAGCTACTGAACGTCCCCGGTCGCTGGTTGTCTTGTGACTAAGGTTTTAGCCACTCTTGAGTTTCGGTCTCTGTTCATAAATGATAAAATGACCATTTGTGATATAATGAATTTCATCTTGATGTTATGATCATTTTTTATAGTGATAATCAAATAAATTTTTTAGTCATTTTTTTAATTTTTATTCTATTTCATCAAACACAACATATTTTATTCTTTTCTTTTTAAAATAAAAATAAAAATTGCATAAGAGGCAATTGATTTTACATATGTTCTCTTTTTGGATATGAATTTAGATCTCTTGCAATACTGCAAGTATCCCGTGAGTGAAATAAAGAGAGTGAAGTGAGTTCCACCTCACACAATCAGTTGCACCTTACATGACTCTTTCTTTATCTCATAAGTTCCTTTGTAATATCGTAGGGAGACAAATAAAAAGAAAAATTATTTTAAAACAAAATAAAATATTATTTTTAATCATTTCAAATAAATAATTCAATTATTTGTCCTTAGTTTAATTTAAACTTGAAGGAAGAAATTTTAATTGTTTAGGTTTTCTTTTTTTGGGAACCACAGTTCAATGGCTGAGTAACCCTTGATACTATTTTTCATGCTTAAATAATTGAGAATTAACATTTTTTTAGTTACATTGATACGATGAGATTGACATTTTATAGTTGTGTTTATCTCTCTCGTTATATTTGCAAAAAACCTTATGCATACTTAAATCCCTCCTCAATACATATACAATTCTTGACTTAATATTTTTCTTAATTTCAATGAGTACAAAAAGAAAAGAAGCTTCGAATAGCTGTTTCCTGGATAAGCTGCTAGATGTAATTAGGGTTGGTTTCACTATCGACGGCATTGGCTGAGATGACAGATCTTCTGCGCTCATTGTAAGGTGGAGCTGAAGGGTCCGCTATCCTCCTTCCCCGTTCTCCCAATCCCCTCCCTCGATGTAAGACAAAAACACAAGCGTGGTTTCATGAATAAGCCAATTTTTCCAATAATGGGCACATATTCAGCCCAAAATTGCCACGAGAGGGATAAGGAGACCCAATTCAATATACCAAAAACATAAAAATATAAATATGTACAAATTGAAATTGATTTTGTTCGGATATGCTCCTTTTTCTAAAAAAAAATTGAGAAATATTCAATTAATATTACAAGAAATTTGATTTTCAGTGACACTAAAAGTAATACTTTAGTAACAATATTTCAATGTTAGTGACAAGATTTTTTTATATTCACAAAAACAATAATTTTTAATAACAAATTTTATTTCTTGTCACAATAATTATCACTAAAAATTAATTTTTTTACCTGTAAAAAATTTTAAGTTGAATGTAAAATAGTATGTTTTTTGTGGCAACATTTATCATAATTGAAAAAAATTTTAGTGACAAGATAAATATGATGATACTAAAAAAATTCTTTGATGACAATATTGTTTGTCACAAATAAGGATGACATAAATATGTTGTACTGAAAAAACTTTAATGATGATATTAGTTATCATAAATAATATGTTTATCATAAATAATATATTTTTAGTGATGATATAAATATGTGGTCAATGAAAAAAATTTTAATGACAACATTAATTATCACAAATATCATGCTTTTGTGAGGACATAAATATGTTATCATTAAAAAAAAGTTTTAGTGATTATATTAATTGTCACAAATATTACTTTATATTCATACAAAATTTTCAAAGTAATCTTTTAAAATTTTTAAATATAATTTTTATAAATTTACACAAATAATTATTTTCAAAACCTTAAAACCTTATATATAGATTGAATGCTTTAGCCACTTGTACATGTTTATTCTTTGTTTTAAAATTACCATTTGCTATATGTAAATTATTATTTCTTATTTTGATTTCTTAAATTTTTCGGTGTACATTTCTTTTATGACTTTTGAATAAACATTAGCATTTGAATTTTTTAATTAGGTTGTATTAAATTTTTATATTTTATTTAATATATCATTAAACCATTCTTATTTAATAAATGTCATTGATATTTATAAAAAATTTAAAATTTCCAATAAAATGAAATAATATATCATTCTAACCTTATAGTGACAATAATGTTTTTTGGTTATTAAATATTAACTATAGTAACAAGAAAATTTGTTATCAGCATGATTTTTAGTGACAACATGATTTAATCGTCATAAAAAAATTTTGTCACTAAATAGTGACTTTATAGTGACAAGAAAATTTGACATCAACATAATTTTTAGTGACAACATGATTTGATCGTTACAAAAAATGTCAATTTACTATAAGATCAAACCTTGTCATAAGATCCATCCTTTCAATGGTAAGTACCATTTGTTGTCACAAAACTTTTAATGATAAAATTTTTTAATATGAAATATTATTGTCACAAAAATTTTTTTGTAATGAACTAGTTGTCACTAAAAATAATTTTTCTTGAATTGTAAATAGAGTTATTGACTTTGAGATCCTACTTTTACTCAAGAAGACATGCACTTCTTTTACAAAATTAAACATAATGAACATTACCTTGGTTTATTGAAAATGCTTGAAATCTGATTAGGTAAGTATTAGTTGAAAAGATGATCTCGCAAACATCATATTAGACCAAAATAACAAAACCTAGACTGCATTCTTTTTCTCTATTTTGGATAAATTTTGGAATTAGCATAATGCCAAATCAAACCAGGACAGAGTAGGTATTACTTTTTATTTATCTAACATTATTGCTGCAATCGTCCAACTTCATCTTATATAACATGAAATTAGCTATATAGATAATCTGACATCATCAAACACTATATAATCAATGAAACCGTTTGAGATAAGATTGTATTTTCATGGTTTCTCCAATAATTTTTTTTAGTCATTAATCGTTGTCTCTTTAAATTAACTTTTCTTGCTAAATCCAAAACCCTAAATATTGCTATGTCTAAACCAATTACCATCTCTATATAAAGCCAGTAAAAGTTACAAATTTTTCATGGAGCCTCAAACCCAACAAAAACTGAAGGTCATTTTTCTTCCATATCCAATGCAAGGCCACATGATCCCCTTGGTCGACATGGCCAGGCTATTTGCCATGCATGGTGTTGATGTCACTATCATCACCACCCCATCTAATGCTATAACATTTCAAAAATCCGTAGACAAGGACTTCAATTCTGACAGACTCATTAGAATCCATCTTCTTCAATTCCCAGCAGCACAAGTTGGCCTCCCTGATGGAGTTGAAAACACAGCTTCCGCCACTTCCATTGATATGCTCAAATATATCGATGTTGGATTCTCAATTCTCCAAAACCGGATTGAACTCGTATTTCATGATCTCCAGCCAGATTGCATTGTCACTGACATGTGCTATCCTTGGACAGCTGATTCTGCTGCCAAACTAGGCATTCCAAGGCTTTTCTTCCACAGCACAAGTTATTTCGCAGTTTGTGTTTTATATTCTATTAGAAAGCATAAGCTTCATGAGAAGGTAATTTCTGATACTCAGAAATTTTCTGTACCAGAAATTCCAGATAAAATGGAGATGACGAGATTGGAGCTAGAAGACTGGGTAAGAAATCTAAGTGACTTAACCAAGTACATGGAAATGATTCAAGATTCAGAGAGTAGAAGTTTCGGATCACTGTTTAATAGCTTCGGTGAGCTTCATGGTGACTATGAGGAACATTATAAAAGCCTAATGAAGATCAATGCTTGGAGTTTAGGGCCAGTGTCAGGGTGGTTTAACAAGGATGATGAAGAAAAAACCAGTAGGGGACTGCACAGTGAAGCGTTTGAAGAAATGCCTGAGTGGCTGAATTGGCTCGACTCCCGGCAAAATGAGTCTGTTTTGTATGTGAGTTTTGGGAGCTTGACCAAACTTCCTTCCACTCAGCTTGTCGAAATTGCTCATGGACTAGAGGATTCTGGTCATGATTTCATCTGGGTGGTTCGAAAAAAGGACAATGACTACGAGGGAGATAGCTTTCTTGAAGCTTTTGAGCAGAAAATGAGAGAAAGCCAAAGGGGTTTTATCATTTGGAACTGGGCACCACAACTGCTCATATTAGACCACCCTGCCATTGGAGGAATTGTGACCCATTGTGGATGGAACTCCATACTGGAAGCCGTGAATTCGGGTTTGCCAATGATCACATGGCCCTTGTTTGCAGAGCAATTTTACAATGAGAAGCTTGTGACTGAAGTCTTGAAGATTGGTGTCTCCGTAGGAGTGAAAGAAAATAAATATTGGACGGAGTTAGGCGAAGAAGATGTGGTGAGAAGGGAAGATATTGTGAAGGCTGTGGAATTGTTGATGGGAAGTGAAGAGGCCGTGGAAATGAGGAAAAAAGCAAGAAAGCTAAGCGAGGCTGCAAAGAGGAGTATAGAGGTTGGAGGTTCTTCTCATGCCAACTTGATGAAATTAATAGATGAGCTAAAATCATTGAAAATCTCACGTATGACTAAAATGGTTGATATAGAACACAAATATGAAAATCTCATTTCTTACTTTAATTCCTGATTTATTTACCTTCATTAACTAATGCCACCACAGATTTGAGTGAATGTTTGTGAGCTGGATGATTTGGTCAATGTGAGGCCACTTTAATTTTCCTTTTCCCTTCATAATTATCCACTTTTCTTCCCTAGATTTTATGTAGTAAAGCTAAGTGTAAAAGAGCTCGAACCATGGGGATTCAGAGTTATCAGATTATGTGAGACCACTTTTATGTTTTGGCTGAGTGATTTTGCAAGTTCTTATGATTTTGTTTGGCTTCAGAAATATATAGAGCTACTAATAAGGATATTACTTCGAGTCTGAATTTTAGATGATTCAAACCAGACCAACCTTGTATAAAATAGAGAATAATTTAATATTTTAGCCTTGAAAGACATTAATTTTTTTAATTTTATCATTAAAAAATTAATTATTTTAAAATAAAATATTTATTTAAATTCCTTATAAATATATTTTATATCAATTTAGTCCCTCACAAATTATTAATATCAACATACAGTCTATTTTCTTACGTGACAATTTGTTTTTGTTTCACGAATCAATCAAACCCTAGTCATTTAGAATGAAAGCCACGTCATTAATGATGTAGTTTCGGATCGACTTCATTCCATTAAAGCTAAGGCCTTTCATCATCTTCCCAAGGCGTCCAAGACCAGTAGAAGCGAGCCTGATGAATGTTGATAACTTATACAGGCGATAAGAGGAAAAGAAAGAAAAAAGTCACAAATCTCGATTTGCAAGATTTGCAAAGGGAACACAAATGACCGGAATTGAAATTTTGAAAAATACTCTAACGATCAAGTTAGTGATCTTTATGAAAGAAGGTAAAAATGAGAATAAGAGTGAAATCCCTTATCAAGAGTATATACCTTAGTTTATATAGAGAAGTAATGTATAAGTTAGTGTTTTTGGTCTTGGATCTATTTGATCGATTTTTGGTCAGTCGAATAATCATGGTTAAATAGCCATGATCTAAGACATTTATTTTTTACCGTGTCATTAACCCCCTTCTCTTCAATGGGTATGACGATCGACTTGCTCGGAAACCTTTCATCTTCTCTAGCCAATTGTTCTCTGCTTATTGCAGACATTGATTCTAGTTGTGCAACTAGAATAGTGAGAGTTCTTGATAATTTAAGTATTGATCGTCCCGTAGTTGGAGCTGATAGTGGTTCAATTGTATACTTATAACTAAAATCTAAAATTTCGAATCTCCCATCTCTTTGGGGTTTAGTATAGCATCAAGGAGCTATTTAGGTTTATCTTAATATCGAAAAGGTCATTCGATCGAAAGTTGATACTGAAGGAACTGCTTGGGTCAAATTTAATGTCAAGGTTGCTCGACCTAAATCTAATATCGAAGGAGTTGTTAAGGTGGTCAACCTAAATCTAATACCGAATGAGCTATTCGGACTTTATGTGCTAAGGGGATTGCTTGGCTATTCAAGGGCTGAGCAAGTACTCCATCTTTGCATATCGAGGGGACTGCATGGTTTTTAAAGTGCCAAGTAATTTGCTTGGACTTTAGTATATTGGGGATCTATCCGGACTAAGGAATCTACTTGGATTTTGAGGTGCCAAAGGGTCTATCCAATCTTTGACTTTGAGCTCATAGCTCAATCTTTTGCTTTTCAATACTTTCATCCCTTTCTTTTATCAATCAGACAAGCAGTGTATCATCTCGAGTCTTCTACCATTGTTCACTTCGATCGACCGTGGCTAGGAAATTCTGTTGTATGCTTTTATAGGCAATCCCTTCTCTTTAGATGACTTACAACCAATTGATTAATTTCCATACATACTCACTTTTTGTTAGCCATTGTGGTCTCTTCATCTTTCCCTTTTATAAAATACTACATGTCACACTTTTAAATATTGAAGTTTTGGGAAGTGTTGAGTCTTTTTTGTGGGTTTGAGAATTGATTGTTTTTTAAGCTCGAGTCAAATGTATTTTTTAAGATGAAAGTCAAACTTTGTGCATTTTCTTCCTTGAAATAGAGCTTCCGTCACCTCCACCGCATATCTCATGAAGGATTTGAGGAATGTTGGGTCATGTGTCTATCATGGAGTTAATGTTTACAGCACTAGATGATTGATGACTTAAGCCTAATTCAGAAGTATGCTCTTCTTCATGTCCAAAGCCTTCAGCAAGATTTAAATGTTCTAAGGACATCAGACCATCAACATCTACACGAGGAGTTGACAGGTCCTCAAAGTTCATACTACTATCTATATGTCCAAGTTAGCTAGTCTGAGAGCCAAAGCTTTGGCCCATTGGATTAACCGTGCAAGCAAGATCCTTAATTTTTGAACCAGGAATAGCACTACTGGATTCAGTTTCGAGATACTTATACGCATGTCCCTGAGTTTCACCAGAAGCTGCTTGGCCAAGACTGGCTTTAATCATGGTCAAATCTTAGGAACTCTATTTTCTACCACCATCACCATCTAAGGAACCAGTAAAATGCCTTCCAAAATAATGAGCCTTTCTAGACACACCAACATATCCCTTTGCAAAGGATGTTTCAACAACGTCAGATGGATGATCGGAAGGCTTAGAAAGCTGTCGCTCTTTCTTTCTCCGTAAATAGTTCATCAAGTCTACTTCAATGTGAGGGGTGAACTATTTAAGGGCTCGTCTCAATGAATTTTGTTCTTCAATTGACAAACCAAGAATGAAATTAAGAACTGTAGTTGAATCAAAGTGAGAGTACACTGATATAATGCATGTGATAGCTGCTTCTTTGAGTTTTGTATTTTTGCCTTGGTTTCTGTATTTTTGTCATGGACCAATGGACTTAACATCGCAAGCCATGATGTCAAGACGTCAGTATTAGCAACACCTTCTGTATTCATTGCATGCTTGTTAATCGAGCTGATTGTAAACTCAATTACAGCCAATTTTGCCTTTGGAGACCTTTGCTCATCTAATGAGCGGAGCAATGCAGGTAAGAAAGAGTCTATATTGTATGCATTGCTACCAATTTCCAAAGTTGTTGAGCACGATTGCTTAACAAGTTTTTTTGGATCAATTAACCGAGAGAATACATGAGTAGTATTTGTTACATGCAACTCTCAGAAGGGTTTCAGCATGCTGGAATTACATCTGCAAGTGTTGAAAGAGCAGCCTGTGCAACTTTATGAAGCGGATCATCCAAATGCTAGAAAAACAACTTCATTACTTTCTCAAAATTCTGGACTACTTCTTGAATTCTCTTTGGACCTTGCTGCAACAAAGACCGAAGATAAGTAAAAGCAGCAACCCTGGCAGACCAATCAGAACCTGAAATAAGCCTTTCACTCAAAAGCTTCATGCAGAGATGCTGGTCCATCCGCACAACTTGGAATCTCTCCAAGAGATGGCTGAATATCATCGAAACTCCTCCTCCTGGCAGTAGACACCGTCCAGCTACATTCTTTCTCAATATTAGCCTCTAGAAATTAGGCACAGAACTATTCTATAAATCCCTGAAGTTGCCATCTCTGTAAGGTGTATCTTTATACGGGGGTTCATGAATCGCCTAGCCTCCTTAATGTCACTGTTGTCATCTATGGAACCTCTTTCTTATTGTCCTTCAAAAGCCTTTCTACTTGAGTATGATGAAACTAACGATAAAGGTTCAGTAGCAATATTGCTATGATACGATAACCTACTATAATCCTTGGAAGCTTGAATTTGGTTGATTATGTCAGACAAACCCAAACCACCATTTTGAATATTACCTTTGTTGAAACCAAAAACATTTGACTATGTTGCTAAAGAGCTTGTCAAATGATTAGTTGCTGGGACAGCAGCAGGGAATATTTTTTCCATGTTTCCCTTGCTTGGAATCTTTTTCTTCCCTTCTTGTGCTCCTTACACGGAAGTAATAACAAGTATCTTAAGCAAGTAATAGGATGTACTAGTTTTGCCTTTTATGGCTATACATATAGAATGTTTATTATACATGAGTATTATAATAGCATGTTTTTTAATGTTGCAGCCACACAGACATTTTTTCCAACATTTTGCATGCAGAAATGGCCAGATGCAATGAAAACCATGACTGTATCAAGCATGCTAACAAACAACTTGTGTGTGCAACTCAAATCAACATATCTAGCAAGAGATGAGACAATAAATGATACCCAACAACATCTGAAAGTCTAAGAGTTTATAATATGCTTGTATTTAGAGTTTAATAAACTATACCTTTAAGGTAGGAGATTATGCTTCTCGGGGTTGTCATTGTTAGGACACTTTTCTGTTGCTACTATTGTTCTTAGTTGGTGGATCAATGATTGAAGTTCATCTATCATTTCTAGTTATTGATCATATTATGTCAATGCCATCCACTGCTCTTCATGCTCGTGACTTAATCAAAATTTGCAAAAACCAGGAAGAAAAACCCAATTTCTTTTTTACTATGGTAATTTCTCGTGTGCTTCCATTCTTAGTAGTCTTGATAGAATGTTTTTGGAACTAGGATTTTCAAGTTCCGAGATTCGACCATGCCTAGCTTGCAAATCTACGTAAATAAAAGGAATCTCACAATAAATTGTTATCGAATAGCAAGGCTTTTCCCCCCAGCATTCTTGTGGAAATGCTCTTTGTTAAAAGAGAGGTTAATCCAAATCACAACTTAGAAAGCACCCTTTGCCATAGTGCAACCTTCCATGAAAAATCTTCTTACAATGTCATTGTTTGCAACCTTGAATCTTTGTGTTTGAGACCTCTGTTGCCACTAATCGGATACTTTTATGGAGAATTTATTTGAACACTCCTCGCTCTCCCTTTCACGGTGACCCTCTATGAAAGATTGAACCTAAGCAAAGCGAGATTGGCATACTTAGCTGAGTAAGCCACAGACGATGCCAATCATAAATCTTGATTTGCAAAATCTGCAGAAGAGAACACAAGTGACTGGAGTCAGGGCTCAAAAGAGTACTTTGATGATCAAGTTAATGACCTTATGGGAAAAGATAAAAATGAGAATGAGAGTGAAATCTCCTATCAAGAGTCCATACCTTAGTTTAAATAGAGGAATAGTGCATAGGCTAATATTTTTGTATTTGGGTCCATTTGATCAATTTTTAGCCCAATCAAATAGTCATGATCCAAGATATTTATTTTAGACCATGTCAAGAAGAATAATAGAAAAAAAGAATTGTAGAATTGTTGAATTGAAGGTAGCTCAACTGTCTGGTTGGCATCATAATTGCGTTGTTGATTTTCTTTTTCTAAATCATTCAATCCACAACTTTCTTATAGAGAATCTAGGAAAAAGAAAAAAAAAACAGAAAAATAACAAACCCACTAAAGAAACTATCAATTGGTACATGCTAACAAGCTAATTGAAATAGAGCATAAGGCCTCCCCTAAGATGAAATTAGAATTAATAATGGTAATATTTCCTTAATGAGAATTTATTGCCCAGCAATATCCCTTCCCAAGAGATCATCCTTGTTCTTAAGGATGCTACTACAGCTGCTCATCAAAAAAGTTTGGAAATTCTTTATGGAAAATCTTGTATTCCATCCAAGTTGCTTTTGTAACAACTTGATTAGCCTTTGTAGTCATTTTTCTACCTAAAATGGCCACAAGATTTAGAAGTGTTAGGCCAGACTCAGAAATAGGAGGCAAAATGGATAGGACCTCATGGTTGCTACAGTGTTTCTTGAGAAATGAAATATAGAATGTATAATGGACCTTAGACTCAATGGGTAGTTCCAATTTATAAGCAGTAGACCCTACTTCCTCCAAAATTTTAAATGGTCCAAAGTATAAGGTAGCTAGTTTGTGGAATGCATAATTTGACATTAAGGTTTGTTTATAGGGCTACAAATTGACATAAGCATAACTTCCTACCTCAAATTGTTTATCAATCTTGTGCTTGTGTGCCTGTAGCTTCATCATTAACCATGCTTTCAGCATATTATGTTTTAGTACCTCAATGGCTTGCTCTCTACTTCTTAATTCCAAATCTACTGCTTCTTACTAGCAAGATAAGGAGTGTAAGGTAAGGGACTTTGACCATATAATACTTTATATAAAGTCATACCAATGGCAGAATGATAAGAGGTATTGTACCAGTATTCAACCAAAGGATGCCATTTCATCCCTTACTTAGGAATATCTCTACACATGAATCTAAGGTAGCTCTCTAAAGTATAGTTCAAGGCCTTAGCTTGGCCATCTATTTTAGGGTGATATAAGGTTAATTTCAATAAGTGGACCCCATTTTCCCTAAAAAGTTCACTCTAAAAAGCATTTAAGAATAATGGATCTCTTTCACTGAATATAGTGTGAAGGAACCTATGAAGGTTACAAATATGAGACAAGAACACTTCTACCACATATACTATTATAAATGGGTGGTTCAAGGCCAAGAAGAAGACATATTTGGTAAATCTGTCTATAAGAACTAAGATCACAATTTTACCTTGAGAAGGTGGAAACCTTATGATGAAATCCATTACAATGTAATGTCATGCTCTCTTAGGGATATGCAAGGGCTGCAATAATCCCGGATAAGCTAACAAGTTAGGATTAAATCTCTAACAAACATCACACTGCCTCACATAGTTCCTAACATCCCTTTAATGGCCTTTCTAGTATAGCATAGAAGTTATCCTTCTGTAAATGACCCCTCTTCTCGAGTGACCACCCTAACTAGAGTTATGGAACATGTTTAAAAGTTGTCTAAGCTACAGATATGGTCCCACAACTAATCTTCCTCTTCTTTTGAGAATTCTTTAGTGTAGTTAACATTTAGTGCACGAATCAGGGTCTTGTTTCAAGGATGCAATTTTTTGTTCCAGTGAAAGGTCCTATGTTAGGCTAAGCCAAATTTGTTGCAAAGGTTAGAAGTAGCCATAGATACAACAAGTAGTGCAGTTTTAGTTAGACAAGGCATTTGCATTATGTTGTCCTTTCCCTATTTAAATCGAACCTTATGGTCATATCCTATAAGTTTTTCTAGTCATTTGTACTGCATAGGTGTGTTAATCTATAGCTCAAGATAAATGCTTCAATGCTTGATGGTCAGTCTTGATGTTTAAACTCCACTTCTTGACTGCAAACATAAGGGAAAATAACTTCTTTTCATATGTAAACATGGCTTAAAACTTGGGACCTTTAGCTTTGCTAAGATATGCAATAGGTTGACTAGATTGTATGAGGACAACATTTATTCCTACACTAGATGCATTAGTTTCCATGATGAAAGACTTGGAAAGGTCAGGTAAGATCAACACTAAGGTATGCTACATCTTTTAACTTGTTAAAACCCTCTTGAGCCTCCAAAGACCATTTAAAGGCATCCTTATTAAGAATTTCTATTAAGGTTTGGCAATTTTACCATAATCTTTAATAAAACACCTATAGTACCCTATAAGGCCTAGACATCGCCTTAACTCCCTAAGTGTAGTTGGAGTTGTCTATTGGATCATGTTAGTAATTTTACTTTTGTTAACTGATACCTTTTCCTCTGATAAAATGTGGCCAAGGCATTCCACCTACCTATAACCAAATGCACATTTTTTCATTTTCGCAAATAATTATGCTGTATCAGTAATTCTAGAATTGCCCTTGGATGCTCAAGATGGGTTTCCCCAGTCTTGTTGTACACTAGTATGTTCTCAAAGAAAACTAGCATAGATTTTCTTATATACGATTTAAAAATAGCGTTCTTCAAGGCCTGAAAGGCAATAGGGACATTAGATAGCCCAAAGGGCATCACCTACCACTTGAAATGCCCAGAATGGGTTTTAAATGTTATTTTGTGAATGTCTTCAAGGTTCATTCTCACCTGATGGTAACCTTGAGTCAAATCTAGCTTGGTAAAGCAACTGACTCCTTGTAATTCAACTATTAGATCTTCTACATAAGAAGTAGGAAATTTATCTTTAATTGTTATGGCATTTAGTTTTTGATAGTCTACAAAAAATCTCCAAGATCCATCTTTCTTCTTTACTAAGACACAAGAGTTGCAAAAGGACTGTTGCTAGTTCAAATTACTCTAGAAGTCATTATTTCATCTACTAATTTTTCAATAACATCCTTTTGAATAAAGCCATGCTTATAAGGTCTCATTTTAATTGGTTTGCTTCCCTCAACTAATGTTAATTAGTTTGCTTCTTTCAATTAAAGATATCCTATGGTTTTAAGTTCTAAAATGAGATAATAAGCTTGGAGTAGTAAACACATTCATAAATTGTTGGAGAAGTGTGTCTAATGTACCTTGTTGTTTCAAGTCCAATTTTTGGTTTGTCTAGAATAGGGTGGGCAATTCATGTAGGTGAGGTTGAGACTTGTTTTAAGGGGGAACATTTTGCCATTAATAATGTAGTAACATAATGTAAGGCTTTGTTTACTAACCTATCATCTTCTAACATCATGCACTAAGGCAATAAGCCCCGGAGGCAGACCTCCTAACCAAGATACCTAAATTGCATTGTAAGGGAATTGAAATTCCACTTGATAATGCTTAAGTTGACCAACTAGTAGATACCTAGTATCATGTCGAATCTAGGCAAAGGTAAGACAAAAAAGTGAGCTTCAAATTCAATATCTTGGATTTTTCACCTAAGATTAAGACATGTATAGTTGACTTCCAAGTGGTCCCCGCTTGCAATCTTTACCCTACTAGTTATAGCTAGGACAAGTTTGCACCCCAAGCCTTTTAACTTGTTTTACCCTCAAGAAATTGTGAGTGCTCCCAGAGTCCAGTAGTGCTTTAATATTTTATTTTTTAATAGTAGCTTCAATTTGCATTGTATGATTCCTTATCACACCTTGAAAAACATGCAAAGAGATGTGCAACTCTTCCTCCTCCTTAGTATTTTTAACCTAATAGTTGAAGGTAGCTTTTTCTAACTTGCCATCTTCTATTTTTCTTTCTTCATCCTTTTCTTCCTCTTCTACTTCTATGAGTAAGGCAAAAAAGTCTTGAGGTTCTACACATGTCATTAGAATGATACTTTTCTCCATAAAACATATAAAAGCCCTTAGCTTTTCTTTCTGCCATTTCACTCTAACTCATATTCTTGGTGGTTCCTTATTTTGGTCCTTAGAAGGTATATAAGTGTTTTCGAAATGGTGGTTTGATTTATAAGGATAATTATGGCTAGTAGCTTATTTATCTGGTAAAGATGGTGAAAGGCTTGAATGTTGGGATAAAGGTAGTTTGCATAAGGTATGTGGCAGTTGAGAGTGGTTCATAGGTAAGGATAAAGGTATTTTAGAGTAGGAGGAGGTTTTAGGAGTAAAAATCAAGGTGGGGTTCCTTCCTAATCTGAGCAGAGTATCACTCTTTAACTTAGCCAAGTATATGGCCTCATTAACTATTTAGGGGGTTTTGGCACTCTAACACCTTTGTTTAGACCCTTTTGTAACCCTCCTAAGAAACAATTAAAAGTTTGAGTTTCAAACAATCTGGCCCTAGAAACTAATTCATCAAATTCTTCTATGTATTCAAATAGTGATTTAGTCTACTTAAAGTTAGTCAATTGAGCCAGAAGATCCTTCTAAAACCCTTCATCAAACCTTAAGGCCATATCCTTCATAATTATTTCTAAGAAAGGAACATGTTACCTCTAGAGAAAGCATAATATTGTTGTCACTAATATGCCCTCCTTTCTAAACTTCTCTGCATCCTCTTGAGACTCCGACCTTCAGAGACGTCCTCTAACTTAAAAATCTGCTTGACCTTACTTCTCCAAATCCTGAAACCATAACCATCAAATTTAGGTAAATTCAACCGAGACCTATATTGAGGACATGGTGCCTGGGTACTTCCTTATACAAGTGGTAACATTTCATCTTGTTACTCTTCAAGATCCTTTCTGGGATCCTTTTCTCCTTCATTCCTATATCTAGGACTTTTAAAGCCTCTTGTATCTTGAGAACCCATCTTAGCTAAAATCTGAAAGATGGCTTGTTGAATTTTACCTAGCTAATCGTGTATTTGTCCAATGGAAGAATCAATGGTTTGTTGCTAATTCCGGATAAGAGAAATTGCTTTTGAGATGCACTTCTCATTAACTTTCAATGTTGCTCCATTTCCTTTGAGCTCACCATGGCACAATAAGAGTCACAATGTAGCAAGGGAAATCAACCAGACTCTAGTGCCAACTAATACAGGTAGTAAGAAGAAAAGAAAGAAAGAAGAATATCACAAAAAAAGAATTACAAAATTATTGGATTGAAGGTAGCTTAACTCTCTGGTTAGTGCCACAATTGCATTGTAAATTTTTTCTTTCTGAATCATATAATCCATGGCTTTCTGATGTAGAATCTAGGGAAAATAAAAGTATAATAGAAAAATAATAAATCCATTAAGGGCCTGCCAGCTAGTAAATGACAAAAAGTTAATTGAAATAGAGCGTATAGCTTCCCCCAATATGAAATTAGAATTAATAATGGTAATATTTCCTTAATGAGAATTTACTGCCAAACATAACTAAATGCATGACTATTCTTCCACATCACCTTCATCCTCCCTTAAGTGCAAAATAATGATATTAATTTACACTTTTCTAAAAAAGGTAAAAAAGAAGAGATTAGAAAACTTTCTCAAGAAAAATCAAGAAAAGATTAGCTAAATTGCTACTGGTTTTACAAAAACAAATCTATTTTCTCTTCATAAGAAATACAAAAGATGAAATCAAGACGAGATATTAACAAAATTACTTGATTGTATCCCCGGTGATATATGTATCTTGTTGAGCTTTGCCACAAGCATGTTGATTTGTTGGGTTAGGGTTCTTCATAAAAGAACATGCAAAATTTTTGACAAAATCAAGACGTTTTCTACTATCCCATCACCTAGTTCCAGCTTTAGGTTTTAGTCAAAATGACGTCATTTGATTATTTGATGTTATGGTGCTTGAGATTAAAATTTTCAATCATCATGTATGAAAATTGACTACCACATCAACACTTCAGGTAAGCAATTGAACAGCTTGTCAACGGAGGGACTTGATTGGCACAATTTTAATCTCTGAAAGACTCAGTTGATACTAAATATTTGTGAGAGATAAAATTGATATAAATTATATTTATAAGGAACCAAAATAAATGTTTTGTCCTTTTGTAATTTCATTATCCAATATTCCAATTTGAGTCAACTGGATCATATAATTACTCAACTTATTAAATCAATAATTGAAATATTAACACAACTTAACAAAATTGCCACTCGAGAATTAAAAAAATGAAAAACAAATAAATTTTATTTAAAACAAGGTCTTAGTTAATTTAAAAAAATGATTTCTAGATCAGCAAAAAAAAAAATCCTTAAACTCAATTAGCTTCATACTCCTTGAACTCTCTGGATACCAACTTTAAAACTAGGGCATAAATTAAAAAATCCTTAATATAAACAAAATAACACATTTTTTTTCACATAGTAATCATATTTTGTTGTTCACAAAGTATAAAAGTCATATTAGAAATCATAAAATAATAAATATATTTATAATCCAAATAAGAACTAACAATGAACATGAGAACAAGCATTAAGTTCTTATTTTATTGATTAAGCTTTTTGTTATTTTTAATAAGATTTACATATAACTTTTCAAATAAAGAACTAAGTTTTTTCTCTTAAAATGAGAACACAAAATTAACAAAGATGGGAGCTTATTGACTTATCGATCATTTTTCAACCACCTATTGACCCAAAACAAAATAGTATCTTTCTTTTTTATATTAATGAGTTTATTTTTTTAATTATTTATTTTTCCAAGTCATCATTAGTCATGTTGACAATTCTTTTTGGCTATGTCAGTCTTTCTATTACTAATTTGATATGCTGATTAATAGTGTGATCTAATTGCTTCAAGTTAAAACATAAAATGATAAAATTGAGAAAATTTATCTTTGAAAGATGACACTGGAAATAGTGGTATCTTTTGAGGACGAAAACATTAAATTATTCCATAATATATTAGATAATAGGATCTAAAAATCGATGACTAATTTTGTTAGCAAATAATAATTTGTTAAATCATTATATTCATTTATTACTTTTAATTTGTAGCATTTTTAGTAAAACTTTCTAATTCATTAAAAAATGTATATATAAAATATAACCTATAGAAACAAAGGAAAATTTAATGTGTATTTGGTTTGTGAAAATATTTTCAATTTTCAATTTTTGAAAATGATTTTCAATTTTAAATTTTCATCTTTTTGAAAATATGATTGGTATTTATTCAAATATAATTTTTATTTTCATCTTAAAATAATAATTATGGGAATGTTTATGGTTGGTTATGATGGCGTGGGTAGTGGCGGTAAAAGTAATTGTAATTTTAAATGGTAGTTTTGGCAAATAACAATGAAAGTAGATGTTAGTAATAATGGTAAATGGTGAGTGTTAATAGTGGTCATAGAGGCAATGGACAGTGGAAGTGGAGGTAAATGGTTGATTATGATAGTGATAATAAGTGGTGTTGGTAGAGGAGGTAGGCAATGGTGATAATTAATCATGTGATAATTAGTGATTATAGATAGTGATGACTGATGATAAGCGGTTGTGGTGGCAATAAAGATAGTGTTAGTGGTGGCGACCGCAGTGGAAATGGAGTTGGCAGTAGTGTTGTTGAAAGTGAGGGACATTGGTGGGAAACTAGATAACGGTGATAGTGATTCTCATAGTTTATTATAATAAATTCAAATAATTTAAAATTTGGCATCATGTAGAAGTGAAAATATAGGAAATATCTTTGTTGTTTTCTAAATTTTTAGAAATAAGGACTTTATTTCCTAGAAAATGAAAATGGTAAAAGCTATCCATATAAATTTTCTTATAGATTTTTTTTGTTTTCAATGAAAATGAAAATAGAAAACAACTAATGCAAACACAACCTTACATTCTCCATTACACGAAGCAATAGAAATAGTAGATGAGAATCGATACTAAATTACTGGCTCTTAGATTGCTTTTATCTTAAAACTATTAACTATAGTTGCTTTTAAACTTAGGTGTTTGGCAATTTTTTATTTTTTTTTTGTTAACAAGAGAAAATGTTTATTAAGCAAAGCTAGAAGAGTTGTTAAGAGATACAAAATTGACTATTGTGGGAGGCAACATAGATATAAAATATAATACCTCCAAGGGTTAACTTAACTAGACTCAAATATAAGTCCAGAATAGTGACCAATTGACTTCAGACACGATCCTAAAGAGTAGACAAGCTGGTTAATTGAATCTTAAAGGACAGTCAACCAATTGGTGTTAGGTCAAACAACACCCAACGTACAAAATTTAAGGTTTCAAAATCATAGTGCAGTTTAGTGTCGATCAAAACTAAAACTCTATCCAGAAAGAGTTCTAACGTAGTCTCCAATAGGAAAACTCGAATCTGAGATAAAATGATTGAATCAAAAGTAAAAGTGATTATCTTTTATCTCATCTCTAAATTTTATTAAATTTTAATCAGTAAATTATTTTAAATTAAGATGATTACAATAATATATTTAGGCCTCTACTAGAGGCCATAATTATATTAGAGATAAACCTATACGTTGCATGTTTTAGGAATTTCCAAATTGTTAAGTGAGTGTAATTCTACTCTTCTGGCTCCATTTTCTTATGAAAATGATATTTTTGAAAATTACCTTAAATATATTTTGCATATGAGTATTTGGAAATATGATCATGCGATGAAGCCTACTAGAATTAAGCCTATATATGATGTAGTCAAAAATGATAAATGATTATGAGGCATGTATAGATCAAGAGAATATAGGTTAAACCAAGATTAAACCTGGAAAGTAAGAATTGATGACATCAAGCTTAGGTTAGAATATACATAGCAACTATACATACAGGATAGACTTATGACTTGTCTTCCTACATGAATATGTAAATGTCTGATCGAATATACATATAAAATGACTTAAGGTATGGGAAGATGGTAATAGTACAAGTTATAAATTAATTTAGAAATCTCAATTTTGCATCTGCACATGGACATGAACATTAAGAATTCAATAATTTTCAAAGAATTTTTTTAAATTACATTTTTGTTTTAAAATTATCTTTTCTCAATATTTCTTGAATTTGATTTACCTAATGGAATGCCTTTTTGAAATACTTTATAGAATTTATTCATATTTTTAATTTTTCTAAAATAATGAAATAAATGTTTTGAACATTATTTATTTATTTTGTCGTTTCATTGGCATTAAACATTATTTTACGCTATAAATTCATTCCATTCATTAACTAAAAAATGATTTATTTTAAGAAATACATTTCATAAATAGCTTCATTGTATAAACATATGGTGTGTGACATGAATGATAGGAATAAGACAAAGATACTTTCATATTAGGTGTATGTTAGTCAAGGGATAGATAAGAATATACAAGCAAATGATGAAAAGAAAAGCATGATAAAGAGATGTATGTGTTTATGAACTGACAAGGGATATTAGAGGGCCTACATGCACTAGGAAAAATATGTGGTCTCCTATACAATAGAAGGTTATAGGACAAATGGTCTCTCGTATGACAGAAAATTATGGAACAGATGGTCACCCATGTGACATGGGGTTATGAGATATGGTACATTAAGGTATAACAAGATGAGAAAGGTCTTACGGGACAAGAAAAGATAAGAGATAAGAGTAAAAAAAACATCACTCTTCTAGTAATCCTCATTGTCAATATAATCAAGAAAGGAAACTTTACATGATAATCAAATATGACTTAGTAAAGCATGTTATATGTTTATGGTATGATTGTGATGCAAAGATGGATTCAAAAAAATTAAGAATATATGGTAAGTATGAGATCAAATATAAAAGAATTGGAGTTATTTGTTAATATATTTTCAAAATATATCAAATTACCTTTTTCATGTATACATATATATTATGTATAAATGTGTTTATATTTACATGTATGACCAAAAGGAATTTTTAACTCAAAGTTGGGTTAGCTTTTCAATTTACTAAGTAATCGTACTTATTTCATTCATTCATTTTTTTTTCACGTTAATGAATAAGAAGATGTTATCTCAATTAGGATATACTTCAAGAATGCATGTGTATGAAATCAAGTAATGGTTTCCTTAGCATACTTCTAATGGTTAGTGCATGTCTACTCAGAC
The DNA here is from genome assembly GCA_026873985.1 of Saraca asoca. Lineage (NCBI taxonomy): Eukaryota > Viridiplantae > Streptophyta > Magnoliopsida > Fabales > Fabaceae > Saraca > Saraca asoca. The sequence goes on from JANHAO010000188.1 coordinate 20,036, forward strand.
ATTGGGTCTTCAATTATGAAATAATTTTTAACAAAGTATTTTATTTAATTTTTATATTTATTTGTTCAAAAATATTTTTAATAAATTATGTATATCATGGATTTTATTTAAAAAGGCACCAAGAATCATGTTTCTGAATTTATTTTCATGATTTCAAAAGCTAAAAGAAATTAGTATCAGAGCAATGATTCTTTATCTAGCATGGCACGTTAGGGTAATGGGTACTAGTTATGGTGATACAGGCTTAGGAGCATCCATTATTTGCAGGGAATCTATTAATTCGATTACTAAAAGTATAGAAATTAGCATAAGGTATGATATTATTTATTTAATAGAATGGACATGTTAAGATGCAAATTTAGAAATGATGTTTTTACCCATGAATAGGTAAGGAAAATTATAAAATGATAAGAATACCCCTAGATGCAAATTAGAGTTAGATGACAAGGATAATAAAGAGTGTAATGGATGCGTATAAGAGGCAAAAAACAAAACCTAAGAGTGAGAGTGAATTAAAAAGGATGATTCACCCTTAATTGATCAAGAGGTAATAAAGATTGATATACCTTAGTGAAAATGAGCTAAATCAAATGGGATAAGAACCCTACGTACGATAGGTAGTTATGAAGTTAGAAAATAGAATTGACGAAACCCGACTAAAAAGATGAAATATCCATGAACCTAAGCAGGGAAAGCTAAGTTGGACAAATTTTCTTCCAAGTTAGGAGAATGAGAAAAGAAAGAGGTGAATATACATATATATATATATAGGTGGAGAGAAAGAGGAGACAAATATGGAGGACAGAGTTAGGATAAGCAGGATACATGAAAAAGTGAAACTAGTAAAGATTAAAGATTATATAGAGCCGCAAACCAAAGAGCTGGAATAGACTATGGTTTCAATGACAAGAATGATTTACAGGAATTAAACCATAGGGGTTGAACAATGGAAAGATAAGAAGACAATGGCTGCATAAGATCAGGAATGAATGACCAAGAATGTAAAGGACAAATGAGTCATCAGAGTAAGGAAGTTACAAGAGGTAGATGATGAAATGAACACAGCAAAAAATAAAAAAAGATGATAGGTAGTTTAGTAACAAAACAAGTAATGAATAGACATGATAATGATTTGAAGAGAGATAAATGTAAAAAAGATAATATCAATAAATGAGATAGGAAAGAAGGGACTATGAGAAGAAAGATAAAGTGATGTCATCTAGACACGATAGCAGGTAAACACGACTACAAATATCCCAGGGTCTTGCCAACGTGAAAGCAAATAGGGCGAGTAATAAGGAAATATAATAGATGACAAAGAAGCTTAACATGACTCATAAATGGGAACTAAAATAAAGAAAGAAAAATCACATAAAAATACAATGGGACAATAGAAAGATATCAAGATTAATGAAAGGATCATTAGTCGAACAAATTGGTAAGTGGTGAGTTATGCCACCATTAAACCTAATAGTCAAGATAGGTATTGTTATCAACTCATTGGATAGTGATGTATTACACTTAGATCACATAGAGAGATCACCAAAGGATAAGGCAAGCCATCCATCCTTAACCTTCCCTTAGTTTTTGGGCCCTTGCATGACCTCATCATTCACATCACCCTACTATAAGGGGGACATAAAGTCTATGCTTACTTACATTTACATGCATATGCTTTCACATCTCTAAGTCAAATATATTTTTAACCTTCTTTATATAGTCCTGAGCCATATGCTAGCAGTGGCACAAATCCATCCTAAGGATCCCTGCCATATAGGCCAATCCTTATGAGGATCTTCTAGGCATAAGGGTCTGACTTGGGACAATTTAATGTTAACTACCCCAAGTCTATATTTATCAACATGTTCCAAAACTTCGGCATGAACAAGTAGATGGAAACTTGGTAGCAAGAATTAAACTGATACGAGCTAAGCATAGGAGGTAGTAGCATATGGATAAGATAGAGAAGGAGTTAGATCGAGCAACTACTTAGGGATAAGCTAATGTAGCCCCAAGTCCCTTCAAAGTTAACACCGACATGAGGAGATGTCATATGAGCCACCTTAAGTGGAGTGCATAATTGACAAGCTATTGAGTACTTGCGACATATTAGCACTGGCACCGATCACCTTTTAGCCATATTGAGCAGTGATTGAACACCTTAGAGGGCAAGATGGACCAACTGTGTGACATTTTTTGTCTAGAGGACAAGGATCGATGGTTGTAATTAGCCTAAGACAAGGGTAGGGTTGATGGAGCCTTTTATCTTTTTCATTTGATGTATATAGCTAGGGTCGTGTAATTTGTTTGATTACATTTCTTTATTTTAATGTTTGTATGTCAATGATGTCACCTCATAGTGGAACTTATGTTTCCTTTGAGAATTTTATGCAATCAAGATTTCTTTTCACGATTATGTGAATTAATTTTGTTTGATTTCTTTTGACCAAGGTAACTTGTCTAGTGTGAGTAGGCAAGGATATGGTTGTAATCTTTGGACTTTTATCTTTGTGTCAATGTATTATGATGCATTAGAACTCTTTTAAGTTAGGAGAAAAGCCCTTTTGTCAATTTGAAAAAGTATGTTTTCTTATGCTATTAGCACTTAGCTTAGAATGCTCTTTAGGGAAGACTCTCCGAGAATCTGATCTGGACATTGGGGCACTAATCTAGGAGATCAAGTCTGTGGCCTAGTGCTTACCCTACACACTTGGTAGTTTGTAATGTCACTTTTATATGAATGAAAAAAGTAACCCCTTTTCAATTAAAATATTATCCTACAAAATTTATCTACTTTTGACCATATTCATCCATATTTGTTCGAATTGCATAAATATATAATATTTGCCAATATAAATGACTTGGTTTCCTTTATACGTGAATTGGTTGCTTATATACTATGTGATTTGCTACTTATGGTTATCTCGATTGATATGAATTATGAGTGTTATTCGTTATTTTTAAAACTAAAATGGTGTATGACTAGCTAACTAGCTTATTCTCAAGTACTAAGTGATTAAGTGCTGAGTGAAGAAACTAAACGTTGCAAGCTACCAGACCTCAACACTCAATTGTGTAAAAGGATACCAAGCCATGGTTTAATCCAAAGGGCCACAACAAGTGAGTGTAATTCTTATTAATTTTTTTTTACTTATTGTACTTTATTTATTACAAATAATCAAATACTTTTTTTTATATGTCAACAGATTCACTGACCCCACATCCACTTTGTGGGCCATTATGGAGAGCAAATTTGATGATACATGGCCTAGTTGAAGGGAGATGGACCCGATGACAAGGTGTTTATGGTGGAGAATGTTTCAAGTAAAAATCTTATACTTTTATTTTATTTTGAACATTAATTTTCTATTTGCATATTATGGAAAAAATATTATTTTCAATTATTTTACAGGACAAATAAAGGTAGGACTCTCTTAATAAAGCTGCCATTAAGAAGAACTTTGACTCGAAGGTGACGAAGTAGTTCCGGGTTATGATAAGGGAGGTCTAAGAGAATGCCTAGAAGTCTCGATGGATCATTAAGGAGGCTTAAGGGGAAGCTTAAGTAGATTTGGGATGCTTTTGACTACAAAAATGTCTTTGAGCAAAACCAAAAGAATCAGACCTCCACCATTGGATTGAAACTCGCCTACCACACCAGCAATTCCACCTCTGTCACTAAACACAGAAGGCGCCTGGTAAATATCCACAATGATTCAATTTTTCTTATAAATTACTAAGTTTTAATTTAATCCACATTTAATTCTAATGCTTTGAAATGAGGCTACCCAGTATTCTCAAGGTGTTTAAGGACACCCACCACAAAAAGAAAGACAATACATGGGTGGATACATGATCAAAGGGGACTTATGTAAGTATCATTTAATTTATTTATTTCTTTTTGGATTAACAAATTACTATCAAATTTCTAACTTTTTAAGTTTTATCTATAGCCATTCAAAAAGATGTAGAAATTCTATCTACCTAATCTTTTGCAACCATCATCTCTAATATCTCACAGCTCACTCTTAAGGTTGAGAAAGTAATCTGGCTTCAAATTGTTGGCAGGTTAAATTAGGGTAAAATTTATGACTTTAGCACAGAGACCCTTTCTGTCGGTATTGAAGATTCAGGATTGTTGATAAGGAAGAGATGGAACATCAAATAACAACTCTAAACGAAGTGATGGCTTGCAGGAAAACAACCATCTACTTATGAAGGACAACATGTTGTTGTGAAGACAATGGAATTGTTGATGGGAAGTGAAGAGGCCATGGAAATGAGGAAAAGGGCAAGAAAGTTAAATGAAGCTGCAAAGAGGAGTACACTGGATGGAGGTTCTCCCCGAGCCAACTTGATGAAATTAATAGACGAGCTAAAATTATTGAAAATCTCACGTATGACTAAAATGGTTGATTAAGAACACAAATATGAAAATCTCATTTCTTTTTTTAATTCCTGATTTATTTCCCTTGATAAACTAATGCTACCCCAGACATGAGTGAATGTTTGTGAGCTGGATGATTTGGTCAATGTGGGGCCACCTTAATTTTCCTCTTCCCTTAATAATTATCCACTTCGTTTCTTAGATTTTATGTAGTAAAGTCAAGCATAAAGGAGCTTGAACCATGGGGATTCAGTTATTAGATTTTATGAGATGCCACTTTTATATTTTGGCTGAGTGATTTTGAAACTCCTTATGATTTTGTTTGGCTTCAGAAATATATAGAGCTATTAACAAGGATATTACTTCAAGCTTGAATTTCAAACTGATTCAAACTACACCAACAGCACTTATATATAATATATTAAAGAATTAAATCTAGAAATCGGTCACCAGTTTCATTAGCAAATAATAATTTATGTCGTCGTATCTGTTTACTACTTATAATTTGTAGCATTTTTAGTAAAATTTTCTGATTCATTAAAAATTATATATATAAAATATAACCCATAGAAAGAAAGGAAAACTTGGATTCTCCACCACGCGAAGCAACGGAAACAGCGTATGAGAACCAATGCTAAGTGGCCCTTAGATTGCTTCTACCATAGAACTATTAACCATGGTTGCTTCTATACTTGGGCGTAGTACGTAGCTAGTTGCTTCTTTGATGGAGCTAATAAAATTATGTTCCTTATACCAATTTTCACGGAAGTTCAATATAAAAATGATAAAAGTTATAATTTTTTAATAAAAATTTTATAATTTTTATATAAAATTATAAATATATAAATTTTATATATAAGACATATATTAAAAATTATATCTTCATCATTTAAAATTATTTTAAAATTTTTTTATTTCTATATAAAATATATAATATTTAATAAAAAATTTCCACCGTGCAAAAATATTTATATATGGATACAAATTTTTTTTTGAACATCTACAGAGAGATAACCTATAAAATAATAACCTACAAAAAGATCGAAACTCTGTGTCTAAGTCAAAACATTTTTAATAGCCCAAAGTTTCCTAACTTCGTACAGCTGGCATTATCTTCCCCCGTAGGCAGAGGAGCCAAGTTAGTTACATTAAATTGAATGTCTCTCCCTTCTAGCCACTAAACACACGCCACTTCATCTCACCTTCCTCAATAACGCGCGCTCTTCCTGCCTCTTCCCTCGAAACTGCGTTAACTTCACAATGATAGGCCACTCACACCGTCTCATAAACAAAACCAAAAAAAAAAAACCAAAGGAAAAACTTGGAGACACAAACTTTTGCCAATACATCTCTTTCTCTGCACCGAGGATTTTGGTTTCTTCTGATTCTTTTAGCTCTTTGTTGAATCCTCAAGTCTGAAATCTTCGAATTCTATCAGTGTTACAGAAATTAATCACGCACAAAGATGTCTACTTTTGATGACCCTGAGGCGAAGAAAAGCGTCAATTTCCAGTCTTCGCCGGCGAATGAGATGCCGACGCCGACTGCGCCACCCAGTGTGGACCACCAATCGCCGGGAACTGGTGGCTCCGTGTCAGGGATCTTGAGGCGGTGGAAGAGGGAGGATTTGTTGAAGAGAGGCTCATTGGCTTTCAGAGGAATTGCTTTGCTTTTCTCTTTGATTTCTTTCATTGTCATGGCTACTAACAAACATGGTGATTGGAGGGAATTCGATAAATACGAAGAATACAGGTACAAAATTTATATTATTTTGTGACAATTTTGATTGAAGATTATTGGGTTTTGATCTAAATTTGATTTTGTTGATTGGGTCTGGATCAAATTTTGATTTTGTTTCTGGGTCCTTAACTTGAACTGAAATTGGAAATTGGGACATTATATAGGTATGTTCTTGCCATAGCAATTCTATCAACACTGTACACTGGAGTTCAAGCATTTCTTCAAGTTAAGGAACTTTCAACTGGAAAAAGCCTGATTGAGCAAAGGATGGCAGCATTAATTGACTTCTTCGGAGATCAGGTTTAATATTACTTCTTCTTTCTATTTTGCTGTTTATTTTATATAATTAAAAAATCTTTTTTTGGTCCGTCTAAGCCTGCGTCAATATGTAAATTTGTTGTGAATGGTGAAAGCGTATTTAGTCTTTGATTCTACGATTGGTGAGAGGAAAGGAATCAAAATTGAGTCTAGGATTGGACTTGAGTTGAAATCTGAAAGGAACATTCTTATTTATAAAACGATTTGTTACCGTGCCGTGAGAAGTTTGACATAAAATATTGTAGTCTTGTATTAGTTTTTGCGCCCCAACTGTAGAGGAGAACTCAAGCTTATCTTTTTGTGGCTGAGCTACACGCAACTTTGAACAGATTAGATTGGAAATTCAATACTTATCTTTCAAGTTACGTCTAGAGAGGAATGAAAATGAAAAATTTTTGCTTCAAGGAATAAATCACTGCTATTGAAGGAAAATAGAATTTTCAACTTTCTGAAGACCTCTAATTCTGTAATGAAATCATGGTGAGAAGAAAAGACTTTTGGCCTTGGTTCATTCCAAAGTCAATGGATCCTACCATTGAGTGGAACCTCCATATAATTCAGATTACCTCTTCTTGGTAGTAGGCTTGTTGCTTCATTTGAATAATTCAAAGCTTTACCTAGAACTCTCTATTCCAGCTAAACAAATTAATAAATAATTTAAATGCATATTATTGGCTTTCCGGTTGCACTCATTTAGTAGATTATTAATTGGAATAATGACCTCTACACAATTTTTTTCGCACACCTACATACACAATGGTAAATAAGCGGATAAATTTTAATTTAAATTGACCATGTATACATATATGAAAGGGATTCTAAGTAGTAGAAAGTGAAAGTCGTGCCAATGTTATTTATCGCTAGCAATTTGAATTGAGCTTGAATGGCCTATGTTTTGGATTACAGATAATGGCATATCTCTTGGTATCAGCAGCATCTTCAGCAGTTCCATTAACGAATAGAATGAGGGCAGGAGCAGACAATATATTTACAGACGCTTCATCAGCAGCCATTAGCATGGCCTTCTTTGCCTTCTTGTGTCTAGCACTGTCAGCCCTCATTTCCGGCTACAAACTATCAACTCAACCTTATATCTGAAAGTTCCACAAATTTAGCATTATATTATACATACTTTCATTTGTTTGTATAAAATTACATTTGTGTGTAAATTCATGTGTGGAAGTGAGTTAAGCACTTTCATCCTTTTCCTCTGTGTATCTGTGAGAAATATCATCGATTTTATGTGAAGAATACAAATAATCAGCTTTTTTTTTTCTTGGATATTGAACTTACTGTAAAGTAATAATTCAGAAGTTTGTGCTCCTCTTTACTCATTGCAGCCATTCAAACAGTTCTATTTCTTTTTCCTTTTCTGATTAGGGGGATAAACGGATATGCATATTGTAAAAATCTCAGATTTTATTATAAGTAATCTACAATGAAAACAAGAATTTAGATGAGTGGAAGAAATAACTAGCACAAGTACACAACATCTTACCAAGTTAATAACTGTAGCAAGACTCTTTCAAAAAGGAAAAAAAAAATTTGTTTTCTGGTAAACAAATACAACAAAAGAATGACATTGAAAGTTGACATAGCCTACTTTGTATCAAGCTCTAGACGTTCTTAACAGATTGCTATTGAAGCTTGCCCCTTTAACCTTAAAGTTCTCTAGAGCCACTTTCTAAGTTTACTGAGCCAAATTCCCATTGTCCTGCGTTCCTATTCTGGTATAAGTAACTAATATCCTCTATGCTATACAAAAATGTATCAAGGATAATGTGTCACGCTGTGATTCCAAATTTAGAAATTCTTGGTCAAAAACGACTGAAAGAATGTGTCATCCTTTCTCTCATCCTTGGAGAATTGTGCATTATTAGTATATGAGCCGGCTGATCTACCAAATGAAGAATGGCCAAAACTTCCAGGGCTCTGCAGCATGTCTAGTGAAAATGGTTCTTGACTTTCTGATGTTGGCAGCCTTGTACTGTAAAGCGAATTTGCGACTCTTGATGAGCTAGAATAATTGTTCACTGCTGATGGCCTTATAGGCACAGGTGCATTGCTGGTGTTGTTGCTCAACGGATTTCTGTTCACGTTATAACCTGCGCTGCCACGTGACGCAGGAACATCATGGTTGTGTTTTCCTTCATAAGTAGTGATCACAGCTTTCAGATCATGGGCAGCTCGTTCAACATGCTTACGTACTGAACAACCGGGGGCAGTGCATTTGTAGTAACTCCTGCAGATAGACGAATTTGAAACAAGTTTAGTAAGGACTTGTAACAATAAGAGCCTTAAAAACTTCTCAGTAGTGTTATATGCATGTATATTGACAGTGATCCTTTTAAGAGTTAGAGTACACACATGGCACAATTTAAATCAATCTAACAACACATGCTCAACTTGTGTTATACATGCAGGTTGTGAATTGTTGTGAATAAGTGCAAGTGGCAGTTTTTATTTCATGGAACTTGATTCTTAAAGCATTATTGTTATCTGCATCACTAACATACCTTGGGTTTGGATTTCCTTTAACTACCTTCTGTCCATACTTCCTCCACCTATAGCCATCATCAAGTATATCAATTTCACTTGTAGTTTGAACTACTACTCTAGGTTCCCTGACAGTTCTACTCCCAGCATTGGAATATCCATCATTTTCATTATCTCCTTTCCTGTTCAAAATATGATAATCACAATTAGTTATATATAAATCAAACAAACTCAGAAATTTCAGCGTTAAAAAATAAATCAAGCCATTAGACTGACAATTTCTTATCTTACCATCTTTTGGTCTCAGGTCCAAACTCATCATCATGTCCTCCAGAATAACTAGTTTGTGATGTTTGCTCCAAATCTTCCTCTCCAAAAGAAGCTGAAGAATCTTCTTGTATTGATACTTGCTCCGTTTGTTGATTCCCTAAGGTCACAACTGATTGGTCGGAGTTGTTGCATGACGAAGAAGACTGAATTGATTGGGAATTATTTCTTCTAGTATACTGGGGCTTGGGATGGTTATGACTTCCTTTGTACACTATTTCAGTGATATGTCCTTCCAAAGACCTCTCAACTTTCTTCTTCATCGAGCAATTCGGATGCGTGCACTTGTAATAACTGCGTGGATTCTCACTCCCTTTCACTTGCTTCTGTCCATATTTTCTCCAGTTGTAGCCATCATCTGATCTTCTTTGCTCTCTGATGGACTGAGATGAATTAGTATTGTTGAAATAACCGGTCCCGGGAACCGGATTGCTTTGTACTCTCGAATTGGTTGCAGCCATTTCAGAGGAGAAGGCCTGACTTGATGGATACTGAGGCTTATTTTCTATCTTGTCTGATGAAAAATTGTTTTGCTTTATGGGTTCATTAAAATTCCATGTTTCTTGCTTTAGTGGTTCCTGCTGTTCAAGTAGAACAAGTATTAGATGACGAATCAAAAGAAATTAAATGAGTAATAAATACGAAACCCATTTTTTCAGCAATAAAATACACATTGTATCTTGTGATTATGTACTTTGAGTGTCCATAACAAATAGAAAATACATAGAAAAACTTTCAAGTTTGACTGTTTCAACTTTGCATACGCGCTGCTTCAGTTTTGAACTTAGTTTTAACTTACTCAAAGAGTACTATTCCAAAACAGGCATGCGAGAAGACCAGATCAATATGTGCATGCGTAAAAGAAGACATTTAAAGGAAAAGGTCATACACTGGCCCCACAAACCGCTCTAAGTAAAAACAAACATAAGAAACTTGTACAAATATCTCAAGAAACAGCAGAGAGGAAAAAAAGGGTAGATTCAGCACCAAGTGTCCTTTACAATTAATAAATAAACAGGCCGGGGAAGAATATTGTTAATTACACCTAATATTATGCCGAAACTATCAGAAAGAGTCATTTAATAAGTTGAATCGATTTCCATCTTTATTTATTGTGGCTAAACGATTTACATCATATTATCACAGTTAGAAATAAATTAGATACACCTAACAGTATCACCAACAAAAGCAGGCACAACCAAGTCAGCTTGTTTTAAGTCAATCGTCATCAAAGAAGGATGAAACATACCGCTTGAAACAAGCTTGAAGAAGATTGAAAGAGGGATTCAGGTTTTGTTTGTGTTTGAAAAGAGAAGTCAGAATAAATTTTCTCTTCCTCCTTGTTACTTTGTTGGCCTTGTTCCTCCCTTGAACTCTCTCTCCAATTGAAGCTCTGACCACCAAGAGCCTCAGCCGCGGGAGATGAAAAAATCTAAACCAACATGGCAAATAATAACAAATACCCACAATTAGTAATGATCAAATGAATTTTTATTTCATAGCATTTACACGGGCAATGGTCCTATGTTATCCCATTTTCTCTAACAGAACAACATGGAACAAGTAGAAGTCTTATATATACCAGCAGTGCATGAAATTAAGAAATACGATAAAAACATATATTTCAATTGAATAAAACCAAACTTTTTTAAGAGAGGGATTGAAACTTACATTTGGGGATGAAAGAAAAAAAGGAGAGTTCAAGAACTCAGTTGGGCTTAAACCAGCAAAATAAGAGGAAGGAGAAACAGGAGAAGGAGAGATGGGTAACGAAGGAGGTTGAACAGACTTGAATTTAGGAACTTCAACACCATTTCTATCATTTTTAAGTTCAGAAGCTCCCCAACTATCATCCATGTTTACATTATGGTTGGAAAGGAGATCAGTGAAGGAGGTCATCGTGAATTCAGCAGTCGTAGTTATTGGTAATGAAGAAGAAGAAGAAGAAAAGCTTAGGTTTTTATTTAAAATTGGTGCAGATGAAGAAGAAGTAGAAAAGTTTTGATTTTTATTCAAATTTGGTGAACATGATGAACCATATAAAGGGGAAAGACAAGAGAAGGGAATTGTTGCATTATTTTGGATGTCTTTGAGAGGCTTTGGACATGAAAGTCTTGAAGCAGTTTCTGGGAAGCTGATGGGATGTTTGACCGTGGAAAAACCAAGTTTGGTCAAGGCTTGTGGGTTTGACTGGACTTGCTTGCTTGATACTATTTTTACAAAAAAAAAAATGGAAGACCGAGGCGGCTGACGAAGAGGACGTGCTTTATTGGATGGCCCTCCAGCCATCTGTCTGATTATGTGGCAAAGCTTTATGGGAGTTTGGTTTTCTAATTGTTTTTGAAAAAAAAGCAGGGTTTTGGTAAGTTTTCAGGTTTTTAATGTTCACATGCCTTCGGTGAGTTTTGTTTTATCTTTGGTTTTCTCTGCTGAGATACTAACCTTTTCTATTACATATAAAAGGAAACACAATTAAGAATATACCATCTGAACGCTAACGGTGAATAAATAGATAGTATTTTTATTTTATTTTTTGAAGGTGTTAGTAACTAAATTCTTTAAATGATAAAAGAGAACCAACTTGCCATTGTAACATGTGAATGTTCATTAAATTTATAATTTAGGTTTTATAATTTTATTTTAAGTAATTATATTTTAAAATTTAAAATTATTTATAATTAAATTTTTATTATTAACTGATATTATATCTAATTAATAGAGTTTTATATAATTTTATATATTCATTAAATTATAAATAACATTTTATTTTTATTAATTTATTATGTTTATTTCACTAAAATTTATTTATTAATTTTTAGCTATCATATAAAAAATTATTTTTATTTTAAAAAAATTGTGTTAATAAAATTAAAAATATTAATTTTTTTTAAATTATTGATGGAAAATAACAAAAGAATTGAAAAAATTAATCTTAATTAAATTCTAAATTATTTTATGCCTTAAATTTAATATGAGTTAATGGAAAAAATTTAATTACAAATTATTTTAAACTTTAAAATATAGTTACATATAATAAAATTATAAGAATTAATTTTCAAATTTTGTAAAATTATAATAATTAAAAATTTTATTTATTAAAACTCCTGTTGACCCAATTTATATATTTAAAGTGATGCATATCACAATATTATTAACTTGAGATGTCGCTGAATTTTTATTGGAATCTAGGCATAGTTGCCATCACTTTAAATCCAACTGAAGTTCTAATCCAAGTGATAAATGGTGGAATGCCACCAATATGATCTAATGCTATATATATAAAATAATGTTGCCTACCGTCAGCAATTGGTTCTATGGTGTAGTGGTTAGCACTCTGGACTTTGAATCCAGCGACCTGGGTTCGACTCCCGGTAGGACCTTTTTAACTCCTTATGGGTTTTGCTTGGCTTTTTCATTCTATAGCAATTTACATTTCCCACTGATACTAAAACTCCTCAAATTGCTAGTGATTTGTCTCTGAAAGCCATTTGATGTTCAAACAAAGCTTGGATATAGCACAATTATTGGACGAAGGAATTGATACTTTCGGTTTCAAGTAACAATGATCCAACCCTATTGCTATGTAGAGCCATCAAAAGTTCCATTTTTTTCAATAATATTTGTTTTAATGCAAGTAGAATCACACATTCAGCAGTGACTCATGGCGATATAATTTGAGCCATCTCTACCTCCCAAAATCACAAGGGTTAATATGTAAATTTATAACTCAATGGGAGTGAAAGCGAAACCAGCCTAGCACATGAGATTCCTCTAAGGGCCGCATTGAGACCTTTCATTGTACAAAGAGCATGTTGACAGTTGAATCAAATACATTCTCCTCTGTAAGGGGTGAAATAACTCAATAAAACTGAATTTCCCTTTTTCCCCCTTTGGGGATGCGGGAGGCTTATCCAGCCAGCACTTCCAAAAGGGGTATCTCTCTGCTCAGAAAATATAAAACTCATACTCTTGGGGTAAATGAAATTTTCATACTCAAGGAGAGAGATAGAAGCAGTGGAACATACTAACTGTGTAGGTCCCACAGTCTCATGTTTCTGTCTATCAAATCCTTAAGTAAAAATTTCTAACTCAAGCAAGTAGCTCTTTAAGTTGTCAAACGGAGTGACATGATGTCTGAAACATCCTCCATTCTTACAAAGTTTCTAAAAAAAACACATTTCCATTGCTCTTCTCATGCTTCCACAGACCAAGGGGAAACGTTATTTACTTGTGCCGAAGATCCTTAAAGAAACCGGCTTGGCCTTTTCATTTCTTGCTTTTGTTCTCTTTGTTGGCGTGGGAAGGATAGAGGGAAATGGATGGCCTTGGATTGTTATCTGCTACGTAGAAGGCCCTTTGCCAGTGTATTTACTAAACTCTTTCGTATCAGCCTCTGCCAGGGGTGCCCTTCGATTATTATTTGATAATATGATATCCTTGACCAATGCACAATTTGTGTAACAGTGCATATTCTTTTAAACTTCAAACAGCCGGGGAAAACCCTATTGCGTCAGATCTTCTAACTGTAATTTCCAACACTTTGGGTCCAATTCAGCCTGCAAATGAAAAAACAACGATCTCAATGAATGAAGTAATCAAATTACTAATAACAACTATACATTATTTACTTAAACGTAATTCTATTAAGCTTTAATCCCTCCTCAAGTTTTGGCCATGTTTGCTAATCATAATGTCAAATAGTTTAGTAAATATGTATTGCAAAGCTTCTGTTGATGATTATGATTATTGTTATCATTATCATTATAATTATCATAATCATCATCATCATCATCATTGAATCTCCTGTTGATTATAAATGATAAAAATTCATTTAATTGAAATATTTGAACAAATAGGTCTCCTGCCCCTCCTAAACAGAAATGGACCAGATTATTGGAATGCTTTATAATGCAGGAGCAAACTGAAGGAATAGCTCTTCTCCAAAATTTTGTCTTTTCCTGTTTCTTCAATAAAATTGTCCATCATTACTAGCAGGTTTTGCTATATCTTGACTTTTGGGACAAGAACCAGAACATCAATATACCTGAAAAACCTTGTCTCTCCATTCAAACACACAGCCACGTGCTTCCACATGCTTGATAAGAGGCTCAGGTAACAATGATCTCATCGAAAGGTGCAGCTTCACTTTTGTTAGTCCTCCGCATGCCAATAGGGCAGCAGCCAATCCTCTAGGAGTCAAGCCCTGCAGGTGCAGAACAGTTAGGGTCTGTAGGCAACTGATGCCGGCGAGTGACAGCAGCCCTACATCTGTAACTGAGCTATATGACAAATTTATCTGCAAAGCAAATGGCATATCTTTAGTTAGTGTCTCAGCAAAGCCCTCTTCAATATGTTATGCTTCTGAAAGAACGAGAATTTATAAACCTGTCTTAGCTTTTGGGAGAAATGAGCTAGTGGAATAATCCCACTATCATCAATATTACTGCACTTCTTTATATCTAAACAGCGTAGTTCCTTGCATTTTGTTGCAATAGCTGCAAGCCCTATAGATGTGACAAGAGGACATCCACGGATTTCAAGTGTTTTCAACTTTGAGCATTTTGACAAAAAGATTAAGGATCCATCAGCGATGCCAGTACAATAAGATGCATTAATTATCTCAAGGCCAGGGCAACCACAGGCAACTGCTGAAATGCCTGAATCTGTTATTCCTGTAGACCTACAAAAAAAGGTACAATCTCAGGTGAGGATAACAATCTTTATGCTGATGACAGAAATGACAAGATCATTTGTGTTGTATTCACATGTCATTCAGTAAGGATTGAAATAAGCCAGGCTTCTCCAAAAGATCTATGTGATATACCAAATGAACTATGCTTTAGACTGATATTACAGTTGTTTATCAACAAGACAAACCCAGATTTCAATCCAGACCAGATTGTTAACTTTTATTTTCTGTTATATGTATTACATATTCTTAAAGTTAATATTATATGTTAATCCTGACAAGACGTCACATCTTATTTTTTCTATTATTTCAACTTCTAAAATCAATCTGATTACACACTAGTTTCAGCAAAAGAATTTTGTTCAATTATGAAATCACAAACAAGTTATATAGTTTTCTACATGTTAAATAGAGTCGGCAGAAATAAGTCAACATTTGGTTCATGGCCCAACTTGTATGACCCATATACAAGCCAAGCATGAACCTTTTTTCTGAGGCTTGAAATTGGGTTCAAACCAAGGACAAAGTCCAATTACTTCAGCTCACTCCAAGCCATGGCTCGTATGTATAGATAATAGTAAAGATTGTAATATCTCAAAATTGTTAAATAACCCAAATAATACATGGTTTCATCTTATGGCCAAAGAAAAGAAAAGCAAAAGGCAAGAGCTCGTAATATGAAAAACAAACCTGTAGAGATCTAGCTCCCTTAGCTTTGAGCAGCACATACCAACAGAGGCAAGTCCACTGTCAGTTATGTTCAGGCAGATTCCTAGCTTTAAACTGGTGAGCCTGGAACATCGTGAAATGGATTTAAGACCTGCAAATAAGAGAAGCTAAGTACAGTAGCTGACATGATAATTCTGTTCATAATTCCAAAGGAACAGAGCTAGTGTAAAACCTTCATCGTCAATTTCATTGTCTGTTAGGTCAAGCTCCTCAAGTGAAAGGCACCGCCGTCCAATCAAGACAAATGCTTCTCTTGGAACTAGAGTGCATGACTCCATCTTTAGGGATGTGAGACTAATGCATGAGTTCGCAATGCTAGCAATAGAAACTTCAGTTATCTTACGGCAGCATGTGATGTCAAGCTTCCTTAAGTCTTTGTGTTTTGACACAAGGAACGACAGAGCTTCATCTGTTACCCCGACACATTTACTTAAACTCAGCTCCCTCAGAAACATGGATGAGTTTCCAATGGCCTTTAGTCCAGCAGAAGTAACCAGGCAGCCATCCAAGATGATTGATTGCAGCATTTGAAGTTTATTCAAAACATCAGCAAGAGCAACAGTCACCTGTATCTTCAACTCTAAACAATTAGCTATAGTAGAAATACTTGAACATTAAAAAATCAGCAAGAAACAGGATACTTACAGGAGGACCATCTGCTAATGTAAGTTGCTCTAGACATCCAGACCTGCTTGTTAGCGCAGATAGACCAATGTGACTTATGTTTTGACAGCCTGAGACATCGAGTTTCTGTAGAAGGAAACGTTGAAAATTTTGTCAGATCACTAATGGCAATAAACAAAGAAAAAACTGTAATCAGAAAGCCAAAAGACCCACAAATACCTTAAGTGTCTTGCAGCTATGTTTGAAGACATCAAAGCTGTCATCATCAATGCCAAAGCATCCTTCCAGCAGCAAATCTTCAAGATATTGCAATTTAAAGATTGATGATAGACACTTCTCCGTGATCTGCAAAGCACAAAAGAGATGAAACCAGTTATCTCAACTACATCACTGAGAAGACCTAGTTTTCTTTTCAGTACTTCTCTGTTTTCCTTTTAGCTATATATATTTTTTTGGTGAATCAAAGGGGCAACGCAACTTTTAGCAAATTAATAGTTACAAATATTGCAGTCACGTTAAATCCAGGCCATTTAATTTAAACAAATTCCAACCCCCCCCCCTTTTTTTTACAGAGACAGAGAGAATAATATCTTAATTTAAAATAAAAGCATAAGGATATATCACATAGTATTTAAACCATACATTATTGCAACTCAAGCCATTTAATCCAACCCAGCTCAAGTCATCTCCTCACTAAACTCTTAAATTAGAATAAAAGCATAGCATATGAACATATTGCATAGCATTCCATCCAAACAGAACACCCATGCCACCAATAATTTGTAACAACATAGTTGTGTTACAAAATTGGCTTCAATCAATGAAAGTTTGCCCAAATAATATAAAACTTAAGAAACCAAAAGAGGAAAGAATATTAGAGCAAGAGGAAGAAAGCTTACAGGCAAGTACGAAAGATCCAAACTTCTTATTTCCTTACACTTGATAGCAATCAAGTCCACCCCTAAGTCTCCCACACCCACACACCACTTCAAGCTAATCATTCTCAACTTCCTGCACCCAACTGCAATACACCCAATTCCCATATCCGTAATTTGCTTACACCTTGCCAACCACAGCTTCTCCAAATTCTTCGCCTGAGCCACCGCAGCCGCCGCCGTGTCCCTCAGCTCCGTGGCGTTGGACAAGTCCAACTCCACCAAATTCTTACAATTTAAAGCCAAACTCAGCAACCCATTAGCAGAAAAGAACTTGGACCGCGAGAGATCAATCCTGAGAAGCGTATTTCTGTAAGAATTCGCCACCAAATTCAGCAAATTATCGGTGATTCGAGGGCACAGAGAAACATCAAGGTGAGTAACAAATGGGTATCGATTCACGACAGCAGGAAGATACTCAGAGCGAAGCGGCTTTAAAGTTTTGCGGTGTTTGGCTTCGATTGCATGGAACGATTTGCAGACCAAGGAGAATGCTTTTTTGTCCAATGGGTTTGGAACGAGGAAGTCAAGGATAGTGAAAACGAGTTCTTCAGAGAGAAAATCAAATGGGTTGAGGGTTTCAATGGATTTTTGCTTCTTCATGGCTACAATAAAGAAGATCACTGCAAATGTGTCACCTTTTTCTTCGTTTCTTCAAGGATTGGTGAGTTGAAGATGGAGTTGGTGGTTGAATTGAGCTAGGTCTGTTTTCTGCTTCTTCGTTGCTGCATATGAGTACTTTGTGAAGCAAAGTGTATCGGGGTCTGCCCCTCTGGTTTTAGCAAGATAAGGAGGAAGGCACCTGAAGAAGAAGAGAGAGTTTAAAAGACGAAAATACCCTTGTTTGTCTCCTCGCTTATGTGGGGGCAGCTGAGTTCATGGTCAATTGAAAAGACAAAAACATCCCTATTATGCTGAGGAAAGTTAGGTAAACCATTCTTTTTATCCCAAAACTTTGCCGCTTATTTACTTTGTTTATTTTATTGAAACACTTCTTTTACCGGACATTTCGTATTTAAGCGTAATTATATTTATAAAAATTTAAGATTATAAAAAATATTTTATTTAAAATAAAAATATTTCTTTACAATAAAATCTTTTTATTATTATAATATTATATATTATTTTATTTATTATAAAGCAATATAAATAATAGAAAAAAATTATATATAAATGAGATTTTTTAAAAAATATATTTTTCATAAAATAAATGAAAACTTTATGAAAAAATAATATTTCTAATTATTATAAATATATTAATAATTTGTTGATTTAGTGATTTACAGAATTTTTTTTATTAGATTCAATATATAGTTTAATTATATTTTTCGGTACAGAGGGAATAGATTAAGAAAACAAGGGTTTTAATACAAAAGCATCTTAGAAAAAATTCAATTATAAAATATTGCCACAAGTAGGAGCGGATCTACATTGAGTCGAATGGGGGCTTCTAAAAAGAAAATTAGAAATATGATAAAAGGATTAAATTAAAAATTTGATACGAATTAAATTAAAAATTTGATAAAAAAGTTAATTGAGTCGAATGGGTGCTTCTAAAAAGAAAATTAGAAATATGATAAAAGGATTAAATTAAAAATTTGATACGAATTAAATTAAAAATTTGATAAAAAAAGTTAAATTTTTATATAATTTTATTTAAATTTTAAGAGATAAATTATAAATTTTTTATTTTTTTCAAAAAATTTCTTATAAAATATGAATTATCATTGGTCCCAATTCTTACCAATGATAAATCTTACGTCCATCTCTTATGATAAGATTTATTTGGAGTAGATTTGACGAGGGTGAAAGAAAAGAAAAAGAGAGGGAAGGGTACACATTTTGCAGAATAAAGAAAGAAAGGGTTTTTTTGGTCATTTAATTGTGGCATAAAATTTAGTACGGAAAAAGGACCGAAAGGACAGGGTACCAAACGGCGGAGCGGGGGAGGGTATTTTAGTCATTCTCTCTGATGCAGTTGACATGTGGTGGAGGGGTATGTGAGGAAGGACAGATTCAAGTGCTGGCAGTACAAGTGGGGCCAACTTACAACAGAAAGAAACAAAGCAAGAATGAAATAGGGAATGCGTAAAATAATAGAAAAGGTCCAAAATGTACCGTACTTATAGGTGGCGTTGCATACGACCAACCCTACTCAGATAAGAGCGGTTAGAGAGAGAGAGAGAGAGAGAGAGAGAGAGAGAGGGAGTCCAAATTCCACAACATGATTTGAAATTTGGGTGGGCCAGCCCTTGGATTGATGCTTCTCTTCATATCATATCATGATCAAATCAAAACATGCCATTTGCTTTTGTTTTTTTGTCTTTTTTTTAAATGTCTATAAAATACTAAATTTTAAAAACAAATAAAATATTTGTTTAAAATTTCATTTTTTCTGAATAATTTTTAGAATGCATTATACAAAAATACCATTACTAGAGTAATACAATAGTTCATGATATTTTTTAAATTATTCCCATTGTTTTCATTTATGAAGGGAGTATTCAAAATAATTTTAGAAAATTTATTTATTTAAATATTTTTGAAAAATATCATGAAGCACTTGCTCTTTAGACGAACAGCAATGTTACTCTCAATTTTTTTTTTTAATTTTCATGCTTTTAACAATTCTCACACAAATAAATAAAATTTTGAATACTAAATCATATATCTCTTAAAAGTGTATATTCATATATTTAAAAATAACATAAAAAATAATTGTTATAAAAAGAATGATATTTGTATATATTATAACGCATACACAACTTCAATATAAAAAAATAAAATCAATAATTTAATCTCTTAATTCGTCACTCAATTATAATATTAATATTAAATTTATTTCAACTATTATTTTAATATTTTAATTTTATATCATTTAAGTAAAATAATCTCTTTATTCATTTAATTCTATTATAATTCGAATAAAGATGTCTAACTTTAAGTGGCTAACTAGTCAATTAAATCACAATTTAAAAGAAGCTATAACTGAAGAAGAAAATGACATCCATTTCCATTTTTCTCATATATAATAACATATTAAATTTCTAATTTGTAAATCTCCATTCTTCAAGAAAAATTAGTAAATGAAGTCATTCTCTCCTTCCATTATAACTTTTCTAATTTGTGACTTAAAGGTGAATTGAATATCTAATTTATCATATAAGTATTTTCTATTTGAATTATAATAAAATCAGATATATAGAATAAATTATTTTATTTTAATTATACAAAATTAAAAGATTTTTTATTTAAACAATTCAAAATTACAATCATTAATAATATCTTAATAAAATCAAAAATAAAATTATAGGAAAAAATGATTTGGAGTACTAAATAATTGATATTGTGACATACAAAATAAAGAAGAAAAAGTAAGATACATGGGAGATTAATTACTATTTGGTGAAGTACAAATTTCGTACACGGATGCATCAACGTCAAAATGGGTATAGAAATCAGCGCCGTGTAGACTTGTTATGTTTGACATTTTCTTTTGTGGCTCTTTTTCTATTTTCCAATATATAATCATCATCCCACAAACAAAGGAATTTATAATTTATAATTCTTTCTTTAAAAAATTATTAATACGTGTCTAGCTTTCCTTCAATGGTTGATTATTGATTGGGCTATTCATCAATGGTTAAAAAACATCTTAATTAAATAAAATTATATATATGACTTTGAATTGTATAACCCTAAACGGAACGTAGAAGACTGAGAAACTTTAAAAATAGTATACGATTTGAGATGTACGGCATTCGTACAAGGATGCCTCAACATCAATCATCAACATGAAGAGCGATTTCAATGTTTGACATTTTCTTTTTCATTTTGGCTTACTGTCTTGATTCTTAGTTTTATTGTGGACTTTCATTTTCATCTTATCGTTATATAAATTAAACAAACCAATATAGATTATTTATTTTAATTGATAGGATATTAATTATCAGAGGCTAAGAAACTATCCAAGAAATGGAAATAAACACTATTATGGTGCATTTAGTTCGTTAAGACATTTTCTTTTGAAAATAATTTTCATTTTTAGATTTTTTTTATTTTTTGAAAAAGTGTTTGATATTTATTTAAATATATTTTTATTGAGTGATTATTCAAGATAGATTATAATGAATGGTTTTGATAAATAATAATGAAAGTAGATAATGATTTTGACAAACAATAATAAAAATGAATATTATTGATAATGATAAATGATGATTGTGAGTAGTAACAATAAAAATGTTAGATAAATGAGAATAGAGATAAATAGTTGATTATTACATTAATAGTAAGGGATATTAATAGTGGATGTGAATGTCCTGGTAGACTATTAATATAATTGGTGATTATAAATAATAATAAATTATGACAAATGTGCACTATTGGTGGAAGGAAAGTGAACAATGAAAGTGAAAAGTGAAGAAAGGAGGTAGAAGAGATGGCTGCTGATATTAATAATAATTAATAATAGATAATAATTATTAATAATAAATGTGGACAATGAAGATAAATTGTGGAATGGAGATGATAATTGTTGTTGGTGGATAAAATTAGATAATAATGATGATGATTATTATAATTTACTAATATAAATTTAAAAAAATTTAATATTATCCCCATGTGATGATGAAAATAGAGGAAATGCTTTTTGTTATTGTCATCATGCAAGTTCTGGAACATTATAATTAAACATGAAAAGCAGATTGTTGAAGGAAGTTTAAATTTTTTATTGCACGCCGAGGGAGGAAACAAAAACTATCTTTTACAAATAAAAAATCATTAAGAAACTGAGCATTGGAATAAACTTCCTCTGTAGGATTAAGACTGTGTCAATAAGCTAATTAATAAAAAAAAAGAAATAAGTAACTAGATGAATATATAATATCATAAAATATAATTAATTAAATTTTAAAATTTTATATTTATATTTTTAATATTTTAATTATATTAATATAATTTAATCTTAAAATAAATATAAAATATGTTATTTATTTATATTAATCTATTTGTATGTTACTTTATATTTATAAATTAATTTATCAAATAATTTTATTTAATATTTTTAATATAATTAATTAATTTATTATCTATCATTTATAATCTTACTTATCGATTATTAGTTGATTTATTATCCGGTTGCATCAAATAGATTCAAATAATACCACTTGCTGATAACTTTAGTAATGGCAATTTGGAAGACAATGGCCAATTAAATTTTGTCTACATGGACAAACATAAGAAATAAGTAGCAACCGTATAAACAAGTACGGACTAGAATAACCAGATTTTTTATGGGACGGCTAGAAAGTCAAAACGCATTTTCGTATGTGCCTTTTATATTGTGGCCGCATTTGGTCCATCATTTCGGCTTCTGCACATTTATTCCACATAACATATCATAGCTAATCTCTGTTGTTGCACATTCTTTGATGCACGTTTCAAGGCAACCACAGGACATGGATACCACCATCTCCAAATTTAATTTTGTGGTATGTTATGATAATCACTCTATATATACTGGGTTAAATAAAATTTTAGCCTCCCATTCCACTTAAAATTATAATTTAAATAACATTACCCTCTATATTATTTTGAAAAAAAATAAGTGGATAAAAATAATATTATTTTAACTAAAAATAAGTGGATAAAAATATAATTTTGTACAAAATTAAGATTCTAATAATGTATTTAAAGTTTAATGGGATGAGATTTAAATTTAATATTGTAATAAATCGAATGCTTGAGTGAATGAAGTTGTTGTAAATTATAATAGTTGGGATTGGGGCTTTTGTCTAAAATTGTCCCCTTTGACATTGTTACTAAAATACAATTCGTTTTTCCTCCGAGAGTTAATTTTGACTTGGCATTAACTGTGGAGTGATTGAAAGACCCGTTGGAAAAAGATTTGGCATCTTGCCCTCCCTCAAAAAATTAGACTTTTCCTATGGTAAACTTCTTACTAATTTAGTCATCTCCAAATGGGAAAATGTTTCTAAATATTGTTGCTTCTGTCATGATCAAGCAGAATCCATTTTGCATGTTCTTTGAGACTGTTGCTATGCCAGATTAATTTGGAACTTTCTTGTTACTTTTGAATTTCTAATAGATTTTAATGTTTTTGATTTGTCTGATTAGATTGATTTCAACTTAAGTAAGTCTTCTATGTCAAGGTTCTCAATACAAGCCGTTGGCTATTGTCTTCTCTAGTTTTGAAGAAATCAAATTATGTATTTTAATGATTATGTTTTGCCAGATAATCTAATTAGAATCATTCTCTCTTATGTTAATGAAGTGATTGATGGTATGAATGTTTTAGTTGAGATAGGATAGAAAATTGTTGGCTCTATTGATATAGCCTGCTCCCTTCCTCGTTTGAATTAAGTCAAGGTTAATATCAAATTAGACTTCTAAGGCCAATTCAGGTTACGTTGGATGTGCAGGCCAGATTAAAAATGTTAACATTAATAATAAAGCTTTTTCTAATGATAGTATAAGTTATTAAGTCATTAGACTTATATATGTAATTATTAAGATTGAATTTGAAATCCAAAAAATTAAAAAAAAAAAGGATAAAGTTTTTCAATTAACATCAATTATCATTTGAATCAAAGATTTTTTTTTTGTCAATAATAAAGTTTATTTGGCGAAATTGATACAAATATCACATGTGACACATAACAAAAATTTGTAATCCAATTTTAGTTTATAAATTTAAATATGAGGCATTTAAGATGGGATATCAATATTAATCATAATATGTTGTATGCCATATATGTGCCAAAAGTGGAAAAAAAAAAAAAGAGTAAAAGAACAACTTACATAAGAATATATAGATGTCGAAAGGGCAATTCTGTCGTACAAACTGGGTTTTTTTTTTTTTTTATGACATATGTAGAAATTTTAACAAATCTTGATAGAACAAACTATAAGTTGAAGTACTGCTCAATAGATTCTAATGAAAAGAGTCAAGTGAAACATGCAACTTTTGCCAAAGCTACTTCGGAATTTATGGCCTCTGAAATGATTAACTTCTAATTGGAATGTATTATACTTCAGTCCTCCTGGAATAGAGCACGACACTTTAATGGAACGTTTAGGACACTGAGGTTTTTTTTTTTCGTGCCTGAAAATCATATTTTCTGAGAATGATGATTCCCGAAAATGTTAAAAATACATTTGGTTTACCTTAAATATTCATGGGAATGATAGACATCTCCACATTTTGTTCTAATGTAACTTTCCTAGGAATCTTAATATTTTTGTCAAAAATACATCTATCTATTTTAAGTTAAAAAAAGTTACTTCATATAATTAATGAATATTTCTTTTTAAAAAATTATGTATTTATTAATTTTTTATGCTTTGTAACTTTTAATTTTTTTATGATTAAAAATGACATAGGCGATGAGAGAGAAAGTGTGAGAGGGGATGAGAGAGAAAGTGTGAGAGAAATGATGAGAGAGAAAGTGAGAAAGAGAATAAGAGAGAGAAAGTGAGAGAGGGGATGAGAGAGAAAGTGTGAGAGAGAAAGGATGAGAGGGAAAGTGTGAGTGTCACAACCCAATCCCTAGGCACGTGACTGACGTAGCAGGTCACCCATAGGAAACTTACTATAAGCCTGACAGTACACATATCACACCAATGCATATAAATTACTTTAACAGACAAGTATAAACACTATTATCTCTATCGAAAATTGGACAGAGTTCCCTCTATTTTTCGAACACCTGACCATATAGCCTTCACAGAAAACATCAAGGGCTATACGCCCATTAAAACCTGTACAATGTCACACAATACATATATTTTTATTCAGTGGCTCAGACTAGACATTACACAACCTACTGGGCATCCAGGACTCAAACATATGCAAAATGTGTTCCTATCCAACTGTCAAACCATTTTATCATTTTATACCTTTTAATCTCTGCGGAGGGTGGTTGATGAGACAGAGGGAAACCAGGTTATCTTCTATCTCTGAAAAACACAGAAAGAAGAGGAGTGAGTTTCAATGAAACCCAATGAGCAAACAATCCCCTCAAAATCATTTATCATTTATAAAACAATTCTCATACCGTTTATAGTCATAAAATTAGTTTACTTATTTAATTACCTTTATCTCACAGTAATTTTAGAAAGTCCACATTTCGTAGGAAAATCAAGTATCAGAAAATATAATATCTAGTATCATAAAACAAATATCAAAATAAGTTGGTATGAAAGGTAAATCCAATGTAGCATAGGCATGACAGAAAACAATGTCTTTTAAAAGTTCGACTGAATATTAGTATAGCAAATGGTCCGTTGGATTCTCACAAGTAAATCTCCGAAGGTAATCGTCTTGTAATCCTACCGTGGGTCATCCAACATGTCTGCCGGCGCCCACAAACGTATCCCGTCATAAGCTATTTGACACATCTGTTAGACGCTCATGCCGTTATCTTCTACCATACCTCCTCAACATCTGCCCAGGTAAACATGAACTCACAAGTGCACTTGCGGGTTACCAACCATTTACCAATGAATCCAGCACTTTAAATCATTTAGTTAAAATCCTTTATAATGATTTCCTCAAAGTCATCAAGTAATATATATAATTCTCAACATAACAACATTTTCATTTTCAAACATCACATGATATACCTTTTTGGTCAAATCCAGTAATTCAAAATACTTATCAATTCTCATAATAAACAAAATAGAATTATATATTTATACAACATATGAATCAATTTGACAATTCATGATATCATATCATAAAATTCCATTTTTTCTCAAAATCATGAAGATCTACATACAATTATCATATCAAAAATATAAAGGAGATTATTACGTGAGGAAGATTATTCACTCACCTTAGACTCTGAACTGTCTATCCGGAGAAAAATTCGATGTGACCTCACACCCAGGGTATCAATGTTCTCGACACTTTTTCAAGGATGTTTCGGAAGTAATTTAACAACAAAATACTAATTTTCATGAATTTCACACATAAGGGTTTCTACACAATAAACTTGATATCTTAATGCACGGTTATTACGGAATAAATTCAATGACCTAGGATTACTCACTAAAGTCCAAAGTGCCAGGAGCGAGCTTGTCGTCGGCGGGTTGATATGAGCTGCTGGCCAAACCAGCTAGAACAAATGGGGAAAAACCACTATGAGCTGAACCAGGGAAGAGTTGTTGGAGAGGAAGCTCGTCGGCCAGGTGCATCAGACAACGAAAGGTATATTTATTTTTTTACACCCCAAAAACATTCCCATGTCCATGGAAAATTAAGATTCCCACCCCCATGGGAATGTTTTTGTGGGAATCTTGCCAAAAAATGATTCTTGGGAAAGCAAGTTTCCTAGGAATGTTTTTTTAGAAATTGTATACCAAACATAGGAAACTTCCTTTCCTACCTTAAGATTCCTGGGAAACTAAAAACATTCCCCCTACCAAACACATCCTAACTTTCAAGGGAGTCCTGATTTCCCTTTTTTTTTTTGGGACAAAGAGTCTGTGTGGCGCAAGTAACTGAAAAGCTAAGCTAGCTGTTAGTTGTTAGCTGAAAACTAATAAGCTAGCTGATTGTATTAGAAGTATTTGCTAAAATTAGCTGTTGAACTAGCTCATAAATGTAAAATAACATAAAAGGTTATGTTGATATCATTAGATATATAAAATATATTACTTTTATTTTAAGATTGAGGCCTAATTGATACAATTAAGATATTCAAAATAAAAATATAATTATCTAAAATTTAATTAACTTAATTACATCACATATTTATTATTTATTTACTTACTTACTTATTTTTTATTTATATTAAATTAATGGACGTAGGTCAAATATATAATGATATATAAGTTTTTTATCCCTTTTTAGTTCTGTGAAAAAGAACAAATATTGAAAATAATATAATATTAT
The DNA here is from genome assembly GCA_026873985.1 of Saraca asoca. Lineage (NCBI taxonomy): Eukaryota > Viridiplantae > Streptophyta > Magnoliopsida > Fabales > Fabaceae > Saraca > Saraca asoca. The sequence continues at coordinate 47,197 of JANHAO010000188.1, forward strand.
AAAAAAATATTGATACATAAAAAAGACTTGACTTTTTTTTTCATGGATTATCTTTTTAAATAATTTGGTATTTATTGATTAATTAGGAGTGAGTTGTTAATTAATTAAAATAAAAAGGATAAATTTGAAAAAAATAATTAAAAATTCTATTTTAATAAGTTAAACGTTACTCGGAGTAGATTCTTCAAAGATAACTTTTTTTTTAAAAAGTTAGTGTATCAAACACCTCTAAAATAGGAAAAAAGAACTATTTGATCAAATCAAGAAGTTAAAAGTTAACTTTTTAAAATAGAAAAAAAGAACTATTCGACCAAATCAAGAAGTTAAAAGTTAACTTTTTTGATACGTTAAATACGCACAAAAATATCCTTAAAAAAATAAAACCCACCATGGCTTAATTTGCCACGTGTCTTCAAATCGTTTAGAAACCTCCACTTAGAAAAAATATATATATTTTGAAATAGGATTACTTGTTAATGAGTTTTGTAATTGAAAGTCAATGGTCGATAAAAGTTGGTATAAAATCAAATATAAAACAAGTACGGACGTAAATTATTGATTATTTAGCAGAACCAAATCAGCGACAAAATCAGTATTCAGCTTCACACTTTCGTATCTGACTGTTGAACGCTTGAAGCTCAACTGTAGTACGGCAGCTTTTGCTTGTTTGAAATAGGATCCACAAATGAGGTCACTGATGAGGTCTGATCTAATTTTTAGCCATTGATTTAAATAGAATTTGAATAAAATCATCCCAAATTCAATTTATTTTATATTTATATATTAAATATTTTATTAATATTATATATTTTATATATATTATATTATATAAATCTTAATCATTAAAAAATAATATATGTATATAATACTTTTTCATTTTTTTATGTATTAAACATAATATATATAAATATAAATATTTTTCATATGTTTATAAATTTTAATTATATTATATATATATTAAAA
>JANHAO010000189.1:0-49131 GCA_026873985.1 Saraca asoca
AAATCTTAGAAAATTGATCAGTAGATACAGCACTAACAATAAGCCATTTTAATTTGGAGGCAAGAGAATGATTTCTTTCCTCTTCCTCAGTCCGTAATAGTCTAGATTTTTGTTCAAGAATTCCATTCATAGAGATCAAGGGATAATCATAACCAATTTCTAAAATTTTCAACATATCAATATCCAAGACTTTAACAAAGATTTTAAACTTGAACTTCCAAAAATAAAAGTTCATAGAATCAAAGAGAGGTGGATTATTTAAAAAAGAACCTTCCAAAGATATAGGAGAGATTGAATCCGTTTTACTCAATCAAATAAACTTGTATCTAGAGCCAAAGCTCTGATACTAACTGCCAGGTCCTAAAGAGTGTAGTGGGTAGAATTTATATTGTGAAATATAATTAAACACAATTAATTGGATCTTGCCCTTTTCTCATTGGAGAAATGTATAGGCCTTTGTTTTATTTTAAACTCTTCTTTTTAATGTAATGATCAGAAATTGATAACAAGTAATATGAAATTCGTAAATATTGAAAATTGATAATAGAGATAATAAAATGCAGATATAGAAAAGAAATATTAAGGCACAGATTTTTAAAGTGGTTTAACTTGAATTAAAATCGTAATTCAAGTATACTCCACTTGATCTTACTCAACCAAAAGACCTTTGAATTAACACAAAAACTATCAGGATTAACAGGCTTCTAAAATGCCAATCCTTTCAACATTTATACAAGAATTTAACAGGTATCTTGCTAACCTAGAAGAATTTACATAGTCTCTTCTAAACCTAAGAAAAACACAAGAATTACAGGTGCTTGCTAACCTATACAAGATTTCTAAATCTCTAGAAATCTTAAAAGAAAGAACTAATAGTAGAAAAGAGGTAAGTAATACAATACCAGAGTTTGAGATGAAAATCTCAAACAAGCCAAGATAAGCTCAGGTGATCTTAATCCAAAAAACTTGATTGGATTCTCAGAAAATAAAATGAGGTAGTGTGAAAATCATGTAAAGCTCTTTTAGAAATTTGATCTTGAAAGAGTATGAAAATCATCGTTTAATTTTGATGAGAAAACCATTTATGTAGAAGGGGTAGTTAGGTGGTTATAACTAATGTAATGGTCTGTAACTGAATAACTATTTTTCGTTACTACATCGAAGTGACATTGATTAGGGTCTGCCAATTTACCAATGCATCGGTGTGTAATCGATGTATGGTCTATTGTACACAGTCTTTACATCGATTATAGCATTGAGTTGTTGATTTTAATATTGTTGAGAGCATCCTGAGACTCTTAGTCATTTATTACAACAATGTTGCTACTATTAGCTTCTTTTTAAATAATAAAAGGTCTACGCCTATGAAACATTTTGATGTTAAGTACCAGTTTCTGAGAGAGAAGATACATGAGCATATTACTTATATTGGGCATATTTTCATAGATCATATGCTCACGGATCCACTTACCAAAGGCTTCGCAGTTGGAATGTATCATGATCATGTAATTAATATGGGTTTAGCTAAGTCTTTTGATGTGTTGGGTTAGTGAGAGTATTGTATCTAATGTAATTACATTTGTTGTTTATCTTGAAATATGTATCAATGAAATATTTATATTGAAATATTCATGACATTGCCATATATTATTGTTTGTGTAGATTATCTAGTTATGACATGTTATTGGAAACATTTAGACCCTGCCTCCCTATTGTGTTGAGAATATTGATTCTCATTTGACATCTTGGACGGATGCTAGGACCATTATATGAAAATGTACTATTGTGTAAATCTTGAATTGCACATCTTCCATTAAATTTTGGTCAGTGATATGTAGGTGTGCAACCAATTACATGAGCAACCAATTTAGCACCTTCATAAGCAACTTCATTGCACTTACTGGGGCACCACAACAACTTAGCATTATTCACAGAAGAAAAAAAAAAGGACTCTTAACAAACTCAAATATCACAATCACACACTATGGACAATCAGAAATTTCCCAACAAAGCATCAATAGCCACCTTACAATCACTTTCAATTTGAACAATCCTATCGTAGAAATTATAAGTAACCAAAATTGCCTTCTAGATTGCCAATAATTCACACTACTAGATTTTTGGCATTTAGTTACAAACTTAATGACGGTCAATCTATCACCATAATACAAGAAATGGACAATGTAATTTGCTTCAACTTTAGTGATGATGTTCACGATGGAACAATATAATCCATTGCTAAATCTGTGACTAAATATGGTAGGAACTATGTCAAAAAGATAAGCAAATAAAAAAAATTTAGAACAATTTCAAAATCCGTCACTAATTCCGTCGCCAACTTGGAAAATTTATTATATTAAAAATTCATATTTAAAGTACATATATTAATTAGTGCATTTAATATAAATATTTTATAATTTATTTATATATTATTGAGATAAAAAAATCATATACATTTAATATATATATAATACATATATATTTATTTTTTCCATAGATATAAATTTGATCAATAAATTGTATACATATATTTGTGTGTGTTAAGTAATTAATATTAAATATTTTATAGATATATAACATAATATTTCATATTTTAATTATATAGATATAATTAATTTTAATATATTATTTTTACTATAATTAATTAACAAATTATTTACATATACAAAAATACGCATATATATATATATAAATTATTTATGAATATATAATATTTGGGAATAAATATATGCATTATGCAATAAATATTTTGCACGCAAGTGTGTGTATATATATATTAAGTAAATATATTATTATAAAAAATAATAAATTACAAATATTAATACATATATAATGCACCATATTATTTTGTTCAACACTATTATCTTCATCATCTCTTGCAGCAAGATACATTCTTTTGGTGTCTAAACCTTCCACGATTGAAACAGATTAAATGAAGGTTCTCATATTGAATTGGATGAAACTTCAACACAAATTCTAGCAAAACATCCTCTTTCCATAAGAGCATGGTTCTCTTGTTCACAGAGGGTATGCATGTCCACTTAAAGTTCTTCCTACAGTAATTCCAATTTGCCACAAGAAACACTTGGTATAGTATTACAAGTGCAGTCCTAGGATCCTGATCCAAATAGCCAACTTATGCAACTAATCATCACAAGGATCACACTCCAGTATCCATCCTTGGATTAGCAAGTAGCGTTCAGCAATCGCCATTTTGTAATGCATCATTATAATCATCCCATTCACTAGAATGAGTAACATAGTATGCATTCCCAATATCAATCTTTTGAAAGCTTCCTTTAGGACACCAAAGTTTGTCCAATCTTGCCTTTAGATATCTGAAACTAATCTTTCTACCTTAATAGATTGATTAACAAAGAACTTCTCCAAGGTTTACAACATTCCCACCTTTCCTCCAATATGACACCGGAATAATTGGGCATATAGGATCTTGATTTTCCTCAGGGATAGCAACATCATCCTCCTCCTCCGACCATACATCCTGCATCATCTTTTCCTGATCACTCTCTTCATTATGGGCATCATCAACCTATCCTTATAGGATAAATTTTTTTATGTCTCCCTTAGCTAGATTCTCAATGATCGGTTCCAATCCAATTTTGTTCTCTGATATCATCCTTACTGGGACATCTGCTTCATCCTTCTTATTCCTAACAGCATCCTTACTTATCACTTCTGTATCACCTGATTTTTCCTTGTTTGTACTTTGAGCAAGGAGATCAGCCTCCTTGCCGGAAAGCTCCCGTTCATGTTTAGCAAACATGGCTCTTATTTGTTTTAAATCTAAAATATCAAACACATAATGTTACAATATTTTCCAACTAATGCTACTACCATAACATAAAAGGGAAAAGAATTTTGGCATAATAACATAATCAAATAAAAAAACACAAGAAGGCAAGTTTTAACTTATTACAATGCTGACCCAAAATAAATTAGCAAATCAAATAAAAATATAGAAAGTGTCTGAAACATGGAATAAGATTCTATGTGAGAAGGGAAGAACCTTCTCTTGCATAAAGCAAAATCAAAGTTGGAATGGATCAATGCAATAAAAAAAATAAAATTTTGGTTTAACAATCTCAATTTCGATCCATTTCTTGTTTTAATTGAAAAAACACAAATGCACCTTAGGAGTTCATCTATATGAATGGATGATTAAAAATCTACTCATTATAGACATTATTAAATCTATACTTATCAAATTTGGATTAACCATTAACATTATTCTTTTACATAGCAATTATTATTTAACTCAAACATAGAAGGCAACCCACACCTAAAAGGGGGTGAATTGGATTTTAGGATTTACAAGTTTTCAAGTCATTTTAAAAAAAAAAATCCTTCTAGTTTTACAAAATGTCAATCAAAGGAAACAAAAGATCAACAATTTCACAACCTAGCACAAGCAATCTAATGGTCAATACTTTATTGTTGTATACAGATATTAGCCTCACAAGGAAGAACCTTCGAGTACAATAAAGACCAAGCCCCACACTCCCATAAGCAATGACAGCGAAGTAATCCCGAGTGCCAAGCCCTGCCTCGCTCGTCGCACTACAACGGTGCTGTGAGGAGGTTCGGATACACCTTGCGAAACAACCTCCCCCACGAGGGATGGACCAGTGGGGGAATCATAAGACTAGGTCATCAAGTGACCGGCCACTCTACTCAAGCTCGCTTTCTCGTCACAGTGATGCTTAGCTTACTATAACAGAATCTACGATGCTTCCAAGCTATAAATCCCCAGCCTGAGATGCCGAGCAAAAGACACAAGTCTACTGCCAGCCTAGGGGGACCGTTCAGCAGCCTACTTTCTGCAACAGCCAAATTGTAGCCCACCTTTACTGTCTTTTTTTATTTATTATTTGATGTAACTCAACTGTAGCTTGTAATTAATACATGCACCCCTCCTTCCTCTATAAATAGGCTTACATTGTTAGAAAGGAAGGAGAGGGAACAATCTTGTAAGTAGAAACTCTGTAAATTACTCTACATTAATAACATTTCCACCGTGGACGTAGGGTCCGGTACCACCCAGATTTGGCCGAACCATGTTAAACGTGTTGTTCCTATTTCATCTTCTTCCTCTCGATTCTCTTTCTTCCACACTTCAAAGGCAGTATTGGATCTCAGAACTCCTCTCCGTTGGTAGAAGTTCAGGTCTCCCATACCAACCAAATTTCACCGTCAACATTTTGGCACCGTCTGTGGGGATCCATATGCTTTTTGAAGTTTCTACTGCGGCCTAATCATGGCCAAAGGAAGAATGACTTAGAGTTCCACAGCTCTAACTTCTCAACAGCACACCGCTATGCCTGAAACTCAAGAGGCTCAAACGCCCGATCGGTCTCGATCAGCACTTGAAAACACAATCAAAGAATTGACTGAGACTATCAAGGTGCTTGCTCAGGCACAAGCACAAAATGCCCAAAGACAAGAAGAAGTCATAGCTCAACTCCAACAGCTTTGTGAAGAAGCTCAGAGAGAAGTCTCTGACGACCTTGACAGCCAACAACTGGGGGGCTCGCAAAGAGCAGAAAGCTCGACCCCTCAGTGCACAGATCAGCACCTAGTAATGGAAGAGGTTCTCTAGAGGTTGAAACAGCTAGAGGAACATCCACAACCTCAAAACAATCAACCTCGCTACAAGGAAACCTCATCGTTTTCCGTAGAGATCGAGAAGCAACCTCTCATGCAGAAACTCAAAGTGCCCGTTATCCCGCTGTATGATGGGAACAGTGGCCCGAGCGATCACCTGGACGCGTTCAATACTCAAATGGACCTCTAGACGATCGACTCCCTGGTGAAGTGCCATGTCTTCCCCGCCCCGCTAGGGGTAATACCTCATACTTGGTTCAGGCGCCTCCCCCTGCGCAGCGTCGACAGTTAGGAGGAATGTCAAAGGAAGTTTGTCGACCAATATCGGGCGCTAAAGAAGCAACTCGTGCCCCCTAGCCACCTCACAATGATTTTTCAGTGCAGGGACGAGTCGCTCAAAGACTATTTGGCCCGGTCCAGACACGAGGCCAACTTCGTGGAAAATCCTTCAGAGGAAAGTGTTCTAACTGCCATCTCAGTGGGACTTCATAAAGACGGTAAGCTGTACAAAAGCCTCTACAAGTCCTTCGCTCGAGACCTCGTCAAATTTTACGATCGGGCGACCAAGCAAATAAGATGGGAAGAAACCTTCGGAATGGAGGAACCCAAGCATAAAACAGGCCATAGCAGTCCCACTGCGAGCAAAAAGAGGAGCAGTGAGAGTCATGACAACCCTACTCCTCATCTCTCCAAGAAAGCAAAATCTCATCGACCTAGAGGCCGTTTTGAAAGCTATAGTATCTTGTTGGACGCGCAGGACAAAATCTTCACTGTAGAAAGGCATAACAAGGATTTTGGAAGGCCTAGGCCAATGAGGATACCCGTCAAGTCCAGGGACTAGAGTAGATTTTGCGCTTACCACAACGAGGTTGGACACACCACCTCAGAATGCTATGCTTTGAAGAACACCATTGAAGGCCTCATTAGAAGGGGTCAGCTACAGGATTACGTGGCAGGGCCATCCGGGCAGCATGCTCAACAGGCTCAGTAAGTTGTTACCCAAGAGCCCGAGCCTTCTACTTGAACCATCTTTTGATCTTGTAATGCCCGACTATACTAGCCACCATATGCTAAATAAATGAAGAATGCCAATTGGCTAAACGATATCTAGACAAAGGGGTTTCCACTTAACAAACAAACTCGCTATAGCGAACGATTTTTACCTTGCTACAGCATAACCTTCACAAACAAACTCGCTACAACGAATGGTTTTTACGTCGCTATAGCGTAACCTTCACAAACAAACTCGCTATAGCGAACGATTTTTACCTCGCTACAACACAACCTTCACAAACAAACTTGCTATAGCAAATAGTTTTCATCTCGCTACAGTACACCCTCTACAAACATGATTGTCCCAAGCAAACTCGCTACAATGAATGGTTTTTACCTCACTACAACACAACCTTCACAAACAAACTCGCTATAGTGAACGATTTTTACCTCGCTACAGTGCAACATTCACAAACAAACTCGCTACAGTGAATGGTTTTCACCTCACTATAGTACACCCTCTACAAACATGATTGTCTGAAGCAAACTTGCTACAGCGAATGGTTTTTACCTCACTATAGCACAACCTTCACAAACAAACTCGTTACAGTGAATGATTTTTACCTCGCTACAGTGCAACCTTCACAAATAAACTCGCTATAGCGAACTGTTTTCACCTTGCTACAGTACACCCTCTACAAACACGATTGTCCAAAGCAAATGGTGATCACCTTGCCAAAACTAGAAACTCAGCGAATAGTTTTTACCTCGCCATTATCAAAATGAAATCATCATCACCCACAGCTCTCATGCGGAAGAGTCTCTCACAGCTTTCATGCGAATAAATTCCCACAGCTCTCATGTGGATGTATCCCTCAAATCGCAAATGAGATCTCTCAAGCGTAGTTCACTCGTGATCTCTCTCGCATTAAGTCGAGCATTAAAAAAAAATGATGGAAGCATAGCCGACTGACTGAAAGAAGAAGTTCTCATTAAATTATTATGAGTTTACAAACAATAATGCATGAAGCATTCATTACACCTTTCGAAAGGAGGAGAACTCATCCCACATACAGACCTCAACAAGTGAGGTGATGGTACATCAGGGGAAAAAGACTGAAAGCCTACAATTCCTACAAAAAGAAGCCAAAAAGCCAGCTACTAATCGTCGGGCTCACAGAAGAGCAACAGCCCCAGAGTTCCTCCTACTTATTCCTCTAGCATGTCCTCTTAAGCTAGACCTAGAGCAAAGCCAAAAGTCATAAAAACTGGCTGGCCAGGTAGTAGCACCACAAGCAACGGCCAGAGGAGGTGGCCAGAAAACATCGTGAGAAGCTCATAGGAACCCGCCAGGTAGATCCTACACCGGAGCTACATGCAATGGGCTATCCACGTCTCTTGCCACCTTGCAACAGGCCATCCACGTCCCACCAAGCTTCGCTGGAAGCCAAGACACCAAAGCAAAAGGGGCTCTTTAGTCTCCTCCATTAAGTTTTTTTGGGTTGAAAGGAAGAATGCCCCAAGTTATAAATAGACCCGCTCAGCCCTTTGAAGAATCTAAAAAATATGATCTGACCTTCATCTAACAGTCTGAAACGAGCAGCAATGCCACGCCAATGGCCAAAAATGGCAAATAGGGAAAAGCATGGCCTAAAGTAGAACGGAAAGACATCTGACATGACATCTCAGCAAAGAAGGGCACTAACTAAAGATACGAATCGAGCCTCGAAAACATGCAACTCCCGGTCCGTAAAGCACACCAAGAGTTGGGGGGCTTATGTTGTATACAGATATTAGCCTCGCAAGGACAAACCTTTGAGTACAACGAAGACCAAGCCCGACACTCCCGTAAGCAACGACAGTGAAGTAATTTCGAGCGCCAAGCCCTGCCTCACTTGTCGCACTACAATGACGCTGCGAGGAGGTTCGGATACACCTCGCAAAATAACCTCCCCCCATGAGGGATGGACTAGTGGGGGAATCATAAGACCAGGTCGTCAAGTGACCGACCACTCGACTCAAGCTCGCTTTCTCGCCACAGTGATGCTCAACTTACTATAGAAAAATCTGTGATGCTTCCAAGCTATAAATCCTCAGCCTGGGATACCGAGCGAAAGACACAAGTCTACTGCCAACCTAGGGGGACCGTTCAGTAGCTTACTTTTTGCAACAGCCAAATTGTAGCCTACCTTTACTGTCTTTTCTTATTTATTATTTTATGTAACTCAACTGTAGCTTGTAATTAATGCATGTACCCCTCCTTCCTCTATAAATAAGCTTACATTGTTAGAAAGGAAGGAGGGGGAACAATCTTGTAAGCAGAAACTCTACAAATTACTCTACATTAATAAAACTTCCGCTATGGACGTAGGGTCCGGTACCGCCTGGATTTGGCTGAACCATGTTAAACGTGTTGTTCCTATTTCATCTTCTTCCTCTTGGTTCTCTCTTTTTCGTACTTTAAAGATAGTATTGGATCTCAGAGCTCCTCTCCATTGGTAGAAGTTTGGGTCTCCCATACTAACCGAATTTCACCGTCAACATTTATTTACTCAACATCAACTAGAACAATAATGAATACTAAAGATATAAAATGTAGGAAATAAGGAGCAAAAAATTAAAGAGAGTAGGGAAATGAAGATCAAACATAGTGTTTTATAGTGCTTCCCTTTTGAAAATCCACTCTAATGTCTACATCCACTCTTCAAGCTCAACCAAGTTTGGTTCCATTATATTGAAATCCTTCCAAGTTTAAACAGGCACTTGGAGAAGCCTTTACAAAGATTGCAACACCAAAGTAATCAAAATCCCTTTGAGAATCCTCACTCAAAGCAATACACTCAAAAGATTTCTCATTCTTGTTATCCTAGAATTTTTTGTAACACTTTAGCAAAAAAATTGAAGCTAGTAGTATGTTGGTAAAATTATGTATTAAAAGTACATAATTTATAGTTTAATATACCTTTTAATTGCTAGAAAAATTTTGAAAGTAGGTGTATTATAGTGAATGTTTAAATTTTATTCTGGGGTTAAATTATAATTTTTCCTTTTTCTATTTCTTTTTCCCCTTCTTTGTTTCTTCTTTGTTTCTTCTTTTTCTTAATTTTTCTTCGATGCTCTCTCTCTTTCTCACCCAAAGAACTCAAAGAACAGAGCTTCCTCTGTTCTACTTTCTTTCTTTCTTTTCTAGCAACCACCGATTGTCGTCCTTCTTTCTCTCTCTGGTTTCATTCTAAGTGAGGCCAACTTCCACTCCCTTCTGAAGTGTCGGACCACCTCCATTGGATTGGTCCCAATTTTCCCTTCGATTTGACTTTTGCTCAGACCGCTGTGGGTTGTCCTAGCTGAACATTGTGCTCCTCCATCAATTACTGCTGATCAACCATGGTAGCTACTCTGCTTCAGCTCATTTTCTTCTTCTTCTGGATTAGCTATTTCTGGTTGGTCTGCTCAATGACACCATCATGGTGTACGACAAATCAGTTCTCCTCTGGCAGGTGACAATTGCCACTCTTTCTTTTTCAACCAGCTTTTCTTCTTCGCTGAAGTAGCTATAGCTCTATTTTCTAGCCAGTTGCCATCGTTGCTCTGCTCGCCAACAATAACCCACCATTTCTCACCCTTCAATGGCTGATAACTTCATTCTGCCTTTTCCATGCTCATCTAGTAGGCTACCTAAACCCTAACCATATGCTTGGCAGTGAGTATATTTTATATCCTTCTTAGCTTGAAATTTTCATTATATTTCAAATGGAACTTAAGTAATTAGAATGCATAATCTCATTTGGAAATTGATTCTAGAAAATTTGGATGGGCTTTGGCAATTAGGTTTTGTTGATTTAGTTGTGATCCAAGGAAAAAGAAAAAATTGGAAGTTACCTTGCCATTTGAGGTGAATGGATAATTCTACTCTTTTTGTAACCTTTCATTTTACAAAATATTAAATTTGTTTGATATCAAGACTTAGAACATCATAAAATACTAAGATTGTTAAGTAATTAGAGTATTGTTTGTTCCTTATTTTTCAAAATATAATCATATGTTATATATATATGTATGTAGATATGAAGTACTACGATGTACTTATTCTTTTTATATTAATTATTGTGCATGGTGCTAGTGACTATATTATTTTGCCATATTGGATTTCTAAAATTATTGAACTATATGCTATATGAAATGATGACAATGTCATCAAATAATTTAATTTATGAATTGTTAGGAATTAGTTCCTTACTTCTGCATGCATATTGTTATATAGAATATTTTGTTGGTTGAGCATTTTTATTTTAAATTTGAATCCATTGGAAATTCCTTTAGAAAACCTCTAAGTGCACTTGTGATTAGAATTATATATATAGAAAGAATAAGGTGGATAATGTTGGTTGATATTTGTTAGGTAAGGTTACATTTAGGAATTACCCATTGGATTCTAGTAATATATAGAAATACTAAATTCTTTCTTTTGTTCACTTGCAAAGTTTGTGAATTAAGAACAACATTAGTGGTTTTTCCCTCCTGAATTACTTGAAAGTATTCTAGAAAATGAAATGATATTATACTTGTTCTCACTATTTCAGATTTGATAATATGCTTATGAATGAATATTTAAATCTCCATATGTGTGTGTGTGTTTTTTACTAGCTTACTTTTGAATTTGAGTTCAAAACCAAATATTGAATTTCCAAGGGATTATCCGCTTATTGGGTTTTTTTGAAACTCACTCCATTTTTTTTTGTTTTTAGAGCTTGAGGCTACTCTTATTGCTCATCCACATCCATCTAGTCCAGAGCCTACTCCTTGATTGGGTAGGCTTCTTTGCGGAGCTCAAATGCTTATTAATAGTGGTATTTTGGCAATTGGTGTAGCTGAGTCGTGCACATGATTATGTCTACTTGTTGCCTAGTAGTTTGTACATTTTGTGATGTCTGGGCTTCTATAGTCTTCTATTTAGCTGTAAAGGTTATGAATAGGGCATGTAGCCCTCAATTGATGCACTGGCCTCGTGCCTAAGGTCTGAAAAATAAGGGAAACTTTACTAGATTTTTATCAGAATTCTAAGAAAGTATTTTGTTAATTATATCTATGTTAATTAAGTGTTCTTACTTCTGATATGTTTTATGTTTGTCTAGTTGCACTCTATATTGGAGGTGTGTCTTATCAAGGATTTTATTACATTGTTAGGCTTGTAGAGAGTTATCTATTGGTGACCTTCTACACCAATCATGTGTCATGAATCGAGATGTGATGAAGTTGGTGTCAAAGCATGATCTAAAGTCCAGGTGCATTATTAGGGGTCTCTAACTGCCAAATTGGAATAGATGTACTCAATAGGTATTAGTGCACCCGGGAGCACGAAATATGAATAAGGATATTTTGATGCTCACTATATGAAATATGTTGAAAATCTCCATAATTCCTAAATATTTTTTATTTCTACTTGTATATGTATCTGAATATTACCTAAACAAATCCATCTACTTGATATTAGAGAGATGCCACCCAAGACTAAATCCTTAGCTCATATTGGATGCCAATATGAAGAAGCATCTAAGAGAGCTTCACATGAACCATCTTCTTCACCATCACTACCTCAAGGTAGAGGTAGAGCTAAAGGTTGAAGCTGTGCTAGGGGCTGAGGTAGGGTTGCACATGAAGAAGTGCAACCAAAGACTTTCTAACTCGAGATAGATTCTCCTTCCACTTTTGGAGCTTCAGCTTCTAATTTGGATGCCCCAACCTGGGCAAGAAATTTACAAAGAGCTATAAATGAGTTTGTTGATGAACTGACTCAACAAAGACTTTAGAGACAATGATAGGAAGGGCCAAAAACACATTTAGCACCACCCTTTTCACCTCTTATATGGCTAACCCCTATGAACTTTAAAAATTATCTTCAAGAGTTTCAAAAGCTCAAGTCTCCTTGCTATTCGAGCACTGGGTCTTTTGTGGACCTTCTTCTATTTTTGGATCAAATTGAGTGCTTATAGTGGGTCTTCGACTACTCAGAAGATATTATTGTAAGGCTGGTTGGATTCCAGCTAAATGGATCTATAGGGTTGAGAGAGTCGTGGATCAGCAAGGGAAAGAGCAAACACTTGGGAAATGTTTCATATAGCTTTCCTACAACAATTCTTTCTTGAATGGAAACAATATGCTAAATTATAGGAATTCAATAATTTGAAACAAAAAAGGTCGATAGTTTTTTAGTATGCTACCTAGTTTCTTCACTTATCTTAGTTTGCAAGACATATGATTCTTACAGAAAAGGACAAAGCCAAGAAATTTGTGGATGGCCTCAATGACAATTACTTCAATGTTATTTAGGTTTTTGAGGGCACCACATATGAACTAGTGTATAATTGAGCCATAGAACTAGAAGTGAGATTTATGGAAAGGAAGAAAGAAAGAGAAGCTCAAGGTAATGCAAGAAAGAGATCAAGATATAAGGGTACAAGTGAAGGTTTTAGAAGACCACTGTCCTTGGCTTCTAGTGTAGCTCCCTCATAAAGGCCTAATGTGTAGTTTCCCCATGGGACCCAAGTAGAGGTAATCCAAGTAAAAGACCAACAAGTGTCACAACTTCAAGTTATCACCCTTTTGAGAGATCTAGTTCTAGTTATCCTACTCCAGTTAGAACTAAGACACTAAAACTGTGTTTGACCTATGAGAAAATTCATTCAAGAATTTGTAGATAGAAAACTAGAACTTGCTTTAGGTATGCTTAGATAGGTCATATGGTGAGAGACTATCCTTACCCAATAGCCCTGCCTAGTGGCATCAGGGCCATGGGTACACCAGGAAATGTTTTGCCTTAATCTGCAGCATCTATAAGACCCCCATTATCTAAGTTTGGTAGGAGAAGAGAAGGTAGAGGATCTTTTAATAAAGGTCATAGTAATGGACATGGAGCTACTGTGAAAGTGTACGACTAGAAAGGACACCCAGGTTTCCAATGCGATAGCCATAGAGTAGGATGCCTAGGCCTCTAATGCGATAGCCATAGGTACTTTATCAATTGATTTTATTCTAGCTTATGTGCCATTTGATTTAGGTGCAACCCATTCATTCATCTCTATCTATCTTGCATTACAACTTGCTAGACCTCAACACCCTTTAGAATGATAGTTGTTGGTATCTACTCCTTTGTGTTAGACATTAACTACTTGTGATGGGGTATCTTCTTGTGAAATTGATGTACATAAGACTGTTTTACTTGTCAATTTGATTGTGTTAGATATGGTTGATTTTGATGTTATCCTGGGCATGGATTGGTTATCAGCCTATCATGCAATGTAGATTGTCATAATAAGTTGGTGAGTTTTTATATACTAGATAGAGATTCCCTTTTGCTTCAAAGAGACAAGAGTAATGTTCCTATTAATCTTATTTCTGCCTTGAGTGCTAGAAAAATGATTATAAAAGGATGTAAGGCATATTTGGCTTATATCAGGGACATAGAGCAAGTAAAGCAGAAGGCACAAGATGTACTAAAGGTTTAGGAATTCACATATGTTTTTCTTGAAGAGTTACTTGGAATACCACCAAAATAAGAAGTTAAGTTCTAGATTGACATTGCTCTTGGAACCAACCCCATTTCTGTTCCACCATATCAAATGGCACTAGCTGAACCCAAAGGACTAAAAGTACAATTACAAGATTTGGCAAACAAAGGTTTCATTTAGCCCAGTACTTCACCATGGGGAGCCCCTGTGTTATTTCTAAAGAAGAAAGATGGAATGTTGAGGCTATGTATTGATTATAGGCAATTAAATAGAGTTATAGTGAAAAATAAGTACCCATTGCTGAGAATTGATAACTTGTTTGATCAACATCAAGATGCCCAGTACTTTTCAAAGATTGATTTGCGTTCAGGCTATCATTAGTTGTGAATCCAGAAGGAAGGCATTCTAAAAATTGTTTTTTCATATTCAATACAGTCACTATGAATTTTTTGTGATGTCTTTTGGATTGACTAATGCTCCTATAGCTTTCATAGACCTAATGAATAGGGTCTTTTGACATTTCTTTAATCAATTTGTAATTGTGTTCATTGATGATATTTTGTTGTATTCCCATAGTGACCAGGCACATAAGTAACACCTTAAGATAGTTTTGTGGCCCAGACCTACATCAGTGACTGAAATTCATAGCTTTTTGGGTTTGGTTGGATATTATCACCATTTTGTGAATGATTTCTCTCAGATTTCAGCCTAATTGACCAAGTTGACTCAAAAGTATGCCAAATTTGTATGGTCTAATTCCTATAAAGCAAGTTTTCAATAACTCAAGGAGTGTTTGACTACTGTACTGGTGTTGGCATTACGTACCAGTGATGGTAATTATAGCATTTATTGTGATGCTTCCCAATTAGCCTTGGATGTGTTTTAATATAGTAGGGCAAAGTTATAGCCTATGCATCATGGCAACTTAAGAAGCATGAGCAGAATTATCCTACCTATGATTTGGATATGGCTATGGTGGTATTTGCACTAAAGATTTAGTGCCATTATCTTTATGATAAGACATATGAAATTTACACTGATAACAAAAATTTAAAGTATATCTTTGAGCAAAAAGACTATAACCTAAGGCATTGTCATTGTATGGAACTAGTAAAGGACTATGATTGCTCTATCTAATATCATCCAAGCAAGGCCAATGTGGTAGCTAATGCTTTAAGTAGAAGTGTGTAAGGAGTCTTACTTATATCAAGGTACACAAGAGACCAATTATTCAAGAGTTGCATAAGGTGGAAGCTTGTGAAATCCAATTGCAAATATCAGAACCTGGGATAATTATGGCACATGTGCAAGTACAGTTTCCACTTGTTAATCAAATTATGGTCATGCAAGCTTAGGATATGGATATTAACAGCCTGCTTAACAAAATAAAGAAGGAACCATATTCGAGCTTAGTAAGAGATGATCAAGGAGCCTTAACTTATCATGGATGGATATCGATGCCTAAAGTTGCTAGCTTATGACAACAACTTATGCATACAACCCACTCTTCATCTTAAGAAATTCACCCTAGTAGAAATAAGATGCATCAAGATTTGAAGATAGGTTATTAGTGAGAAGGATTGAAATATGACCTAGCAAATTTTGTTTTTTGATGTCTTATGTGTTAGTAAGTTAGAGTTGAACACTAGAGACCTACAAGTTTACATCAAAATTTGGAGATTCCTGAATGGAAGTGAAAAAGAGTTATCATGGACTTTCTTACTAGACTACCAAGAACTTCAAAGGGCTATGATTCTATTTGGGTGATTGTTGATTGTTTAACCAAAAGTGCCTATTTGCTTCCAATGAAAAATCATTTTTTCAGCTTCCTATTATGCTCAATGGTACCTGGATTAGATTGTGTCTCTCAATGGAGTTTTGTTGTCAATCATATCCAATCGAGATACCCAATTCACTGCACGATTTGGAAATCCGTTTAGGAGGCCTTGGGTTTATAGCTCCACTTTAGTACAACCTTCCACCCTTAAATAGATGGACATTCTGAGAGAACAATTCAAGTTCTAAAAGACATGTTTCAAGCTTGTGTGATGGAATTTAAGGGTAGTTAGAAATGATATTAGCCCTTGATTGAATTTACCTATAACAACAGTTATCATTCTTCAATTCAAATGGCTCCTTTTGAAGCATTGTATGCAAGAAAATGTAGATCTCTAATTGGATGGTTGGAAGTAGGTGAGGCAAATTTGTTAGGCTCAGACTTGGTACAAGAGGCAAATGACAAAGTCAAGATTATCAAAGAAAAATTAATAATAGCTCAGAACTATCAAAAGTCTTATGCAAATAAGTGAAGAAGGGATTTGGAATTCTAGGTAGGTAACTAGGTGTTTTTGAAAATATCCCCGATGAAAGGAGTGATGAGATTTGGTAGGAAGGAAAGTTAAGTCCCCAATGTATAGGTCCATTTCCCATAATGAAAAAATAGGAGTTATGGCATATAAGCTAAACCTACCTCTAGAATTAGAAAGTATCCATCCAATTTTCCATGTGTCTATGTTGAAATAGTGTGTCCCGGATCCATCTCATATCCTTCCAGAAATCCTAATTGACCTAGATAGTCATCTAACCTATGAGAAGCGTCCTATAGCTATTATTGACTGACAAATCAAAAAACTTTACTCCAAGGAATATCCTTATGTGAAAGTCTTGTAGGAAAACCATGGGAAAGAAGAGATGATTTGGAAAAATAAACCAATTATGAAGGACAAATACCCTTATCTTTTTGAATAGCTTATTAGTATGAACCTTCCATTCTAACATCCTTGAAGCCTTACTTTCAATAGTTAATCAAATGTTTTTTTTTGATCTTGTACAACTCTGCTTATGGAATTCAAGGGCAAATTCTTTTGATGGAGGAGAATTTATAGCATTTTGGTAAATAATTTAGGCTAGTAGTAGATTGGTAAAATTATGTGTTAAAAGTACATAAATTTATAGTTTAATAAACCTTTTAATTGCTGGAAAAATTTTGAACATAGGTGTATTATAGTGAGTGTTTAAATTTTATTTAGGGGTTAAATTGTAATTTTCCCTTTTTCTTTTCTTTTCTTTTCCTTTTATTTTTTTCTTCTTTTTTCTTTATTTTTCTCCAGCACTCTCTCTCTTTTTCACCTAAAGAACTCAAAGAATAGAGCTTCCTCTAGTCTGCTTTCTTTCTTTCCTCTTTCACAATCACCGATCGTCATCCTTCTTTCTCCATCTGGTTTCATTACAAGTGCGATTGGCTTCTGGTTCTTTTCTTCCCTTCTAAAGTGTGGATCACTTCTATCTAATCGATCCCTATTTTCCCTCCGATTCTACTACTGCTCTGACCACCATGGATCATTCTAGCTCAACGCCATACTCCTCTATCAATGGATGCCTATCAACTGTGGTAGTTATTTTGCTTTAGCTTGTTTTCTTCTTTTTCTCGATCTATGCCTTCTAGTTAGCTTGCTTACCAACATCGCCATGGTGTGCAACAAATCAATCCTACTCTGGCTAGTGAGAAATGTCACTCTTTTTTATTCGACCAGGCTTCCTTCTTTGCCAAAGCTACTGTAGCTCTTTTTTTTAGCTAGCCGCCATCACTGCTTTGCTCAGTAGTGGTAACTTATCATTCTTCACCCTTTAATGGCTGGCGGCTTCATTTTGCCTTTTCTATGTTATCTGGTACGCTACCCAAACCCTAACCTTATACTTGGCAATGAGTATATCTTACTTTCTTCTTAGCTTGAAATTTTCTTTCATATTTCAAATAGAACTTAAGTAATTAGAATATATCATCTGATTTGGAAACTGATTCTAGAATAATTTTTATGGGTTTTGCCTATTAGGTTTTGTTGATTTAGTTGTGATCCAAGGAAAAAAATTGGAAGTTACCTTGCTATTAGAGGTGAAGGAATAATTCTACTCCTTTTTGTGAACCTTTCCTTTTACAAAATATTAAATTTGTTTGATATTAGGACTTGGAACATCATAAAATACTAAGATTGTTAAGTAATTAGAGTGTTGTTAGTTCCTTGTTTTGAAAATATAATCATACATTATATATATGTATATGGATATGAAGTACTATGATATACCTATTCTTCTTATATTAATTATTGCGTATGATGCTAGTGATTGTATTATTTTGCCATATTGGATTTCTAAAATTATTGAACAATATGCTACATGAAATGAATGACAATATTTTTAGATAATTTAATTTATGACTTGGTTGGAATTAGTTCCTTATTTTGAATGCATATTGTCATACAGAATATTTTGTTGACTGAGCTTTTTTTAAAAAAACAAATTGAATCCATTAGAAATTCCTTTAGAAAATCTCCAACTGCACTTGTGATTAGAATTACATCTATTGGAAGAATAAGGAGAGGATATCTATTGGAAGATTATGGTGGATAATTTTGGTTGATATCTATTAGGTAATGTTACCTTTAGGAATTACCCATTAGATTATAGTAATATATAGAAATACTGAATACTTTCTTTCGTTCACTTGCAAAGTTTATGAATTAAGAATAGCATTAGTGGTTTTTCCATACTAAATTACTTGAAAATATTCTAGAAAATGAAATGGTAGTTGTTAACGGTGAAATTTGGTTCATATAGAGAGCCCAAATCTCAGTCAACGGGGGATGGTTCTGTGAACCTCAAACTGTAACCTGGTTATATGAGTGTGAGATGGATGCAGAAAGTAAGGAAAGAAGAAGAAGAATAGGGAGCAAACAATAGAGGTTTTTTAATATGGTTCAGTTAAAATCTTTTGTTTGGATTCCTATGTCCATGGTGATATGTTATTTCTGAGGAAAGTATTTTATAAAGCTTCCTCTCCGGTTTAGCATAGCTTTCGCTAGTATTTTTTTTACTCTCCCTTTACAATGGTTCAAGCCCCCCATTTATAAAAGCATGGAGGGGTACAAA
This sequence comes from Saraca asoca, assembly GCA_026873985.1. Taxonomy (NCBI): domain Eukaryota; kingdom Viridiplantae; phylum Streptophyta; class Magnoliopsida; order Fabales; family Fabaceae; genus Saraca; species Saraca asoca. The sequence goes on from JANHAO010000189.1 coordinate 19,047, forward strand.
TTAATTTGACAAACTATAAATATGTTATATCAAGTAATAAATATATTGACTATTTAGCCTCCTGCAAGTTAGCTTCTACAAGCTGTAGACTTGTCCTTTTAGATTACTTTTTGCAGATAGGCCCCGTAAGTTGATATTGGCTGTGGAAGAGTTAGAGCTTTCCTCTGAAATCGAGAGCTAGAGTTAGGAGCTAACTGCTATGATGAGTTGGGAGCTAGCTACTACAAGCTGGGAGTTAGCTACTATGATGAGCTGGGAGCTAGCTGCTGCGAGCTAGGAGTTAACTACTGTGATGAGCTGGGAGCTAGCTGCAGTGATAAGCTGAATGATATAAGCCTTTCAATTGGACTTGTTTGCTGGGCTTTTGCCAGCCCATTTCTTATAGTACCAGAAAATACATATAACATTAGCCCCTCAGCTTTCAATGCACTTTACAAACTGGGAGCTAAAACTTGCTGCAAAAACTAACACTCGCATTCTCTAGTGTTGTTTTAGACTTGTGCACTTTTGAGTTTCTCCTCTGAATATTCATGTAAATTTGCTTTGTTGAATAAGGTCTTTCAATAAATGAATCTTTTCTTGATTCTCGTGTATTTTATTGGATGTTCCATATATCATGGAGATAATATGTTGATTGAAATACATTCCTATGATTGTGATTCAGCCAATAATGAGAATAAGTGCTAGAGTGCCTTGGCTAGAATGAGTTCGAGTACTTAGTGGGCAATTAAGTGCGCATGCATTGGCATGAGGAGCGGTTAGGTGCACCTGAGCTGAGATCGAATGAGCTTGCGAGGCTTAGCGTATCGCACCAGGTGTGCCCGAGCTGGAGATTGAGTGAGCTCATGAGGCTTAATGCATTCACACCAGGTGTGCCCGAGCTAAGATTGAATGAGCTCGTGAGGCTTAGTGCATTCGTACCAAGTGTGCCCGAGCTAAGATCGAATGAGCTCATGAGGCTTAGTATGTTTGCACCAGGTGTGCCTGAGCTAGGATCAAATGAGCTCATGAGGCTTAGTGCGTTTACACTAGGTGTGCCCGAGCTAAGATTGAATAAGCTCGTATGGCTTAGTGCATTCACACTAAGTGTGCTCGAGCTAAGATTGAATGAGCTCGTGAGGCTTAGTGCGTTTGTACCAGGTGTGCTTGAGCTAAGATTGAATGAGCTCGTAAGGCTTAGTGCATTTGCACCATGTGTGCTTGAGCTCGTAAGACTTAGTGCATTTGCACTAGGTGTGCCCAAGCCTAAGCTAGGATCAAATGAGCTCATAAGGGTTTGTGGGTTCGCACCAGGTGTGCTTGAGTTAAGATCGAATGAGATCGTGATGCTTGGTGCGTTCGCACCAAGTGTGCCTGAGCTAAGATCGTATAAGCTCGTGAGGCTTAGTGCATAGTACCAAGTGTGCCCGAGCTAGAGTTTAAGATGAGCTCTTGAGACTTAGTGCATGGCACCATGTGTTCCTGAGCTAGAGTTTGAGATGAGCTCTAGAGGCTTAGTGCATAACACCAGGTGTGCCTGAGCTAGAGTTTAAGATGAACTCTAGAGGCTTAGTGCATAGCACCAAGTGTGCTCGAGCTAGAGTTTGAGATGAGCTCTAGAGGCTTAGTAGGTGTTCCCGAGCTATAAAAGAGGAACAGATCGTATGAGAGCTGCGAGTTATGGGCTGGTCGCAAGGTAGTTGTGAGTTTTTAGTTTGCATGAAAACTACAAGTAATAGATCGCATGTAAGCTATAAGTAATAGATCACACGTGAGCTGTGCCTTTGGCTAGCAATCTCATTGCTTAGGTGGGTAATGAATTTCAACCCCTTGGTTAGTATATATTAAGTGCTTAATGGGTTGCATCAATGTGCCTTCAGTTAGCCAATCATGATAATGTATATTTTTCTTGAGCAAGATAATGTATATGTGACAGGCATTTTTGATAAGTTATGCCATGGCCTAATTAGGCTGAATGTTCCTTCTGAATTAAATGGGCAAAAGCTTGCTTATTATATAATATTTTGTTGAGAAGGGATGCAGCTTTAGCCTTGCAAAAGAGAATAAAAACTAGTACTAAGCGAGCATCCAATGTAAAGATAGGAAATTATATATGCTCATTCAAATAGATAGGAAATGACATCTTAGCTTGTTCAAATATGAGCTATAGTGTTGTTGCAGCCGGCAATTGTCATAATTTTGATACGAGCTTCGATTTGTTTTGGTACTGAGCTTGTGAAGACTGAAGATATGAGCTTGAGGTCGTTTGGGATGCACCTCATCTCGTGATGCTTTTCAGCTGTCTTAAACTACATTGTTGACTTCAAGTCACATAGTAGCACATGTTGCCAAGGGCATTCTTGGCTTCATGATTGCATTACAGACTCTAATGGCTTTTGGGATGTTACATTCTGATTTGTCAATGTTCCAAAGAGACGTGCATATAGATTCTCCCTTAGGTTATCATGTTTTCCACCATTTACATTTGTTGTTTTGAGCACAACCACTATATCAATGTCTTAAATATCACTGTGAATGGGACTTCTTTCCCTCAAATAGCTCTAGATTTGCACTTAAAGATGAGCTTTCAGACTACATGGAAATAAGCAGTTATAGTCTTGTCCTAAATAGAACACCATTTGCCACTGCTAATTCAACTAAGTCTGCAAGTTGGTGTTATGGCTGGAATACATGGCTAACAGCAACTGATTTTGAGAGTGGTTTCAGCGATGTTGTTGTATAAAGCTGGCTCAAAAAGTGAATCAACGACTCCACATTGGCAATTTTATTCTGCAGCTCAGAGACTTTTTGTTCCATCTATCTTAAAAATAGATGATTTGTTTGAAAGGCAATTCCAATGGCTTGAGGACACCCAAATACAAACTGGGGACATCCATGAACTAGTCCATTTTAAAGGTGGGTCAGATATGCTAATAGTGGAAAAGAAGTAGTCTAGCGCTCCCTTAGCAGGTCCAGACATGGATTAAGTAGTGAAACCTTCATGTAACCCATTTCCTCTTTCAATCTCATTACATGGCCACTATATGTGGACTTCAACATTGAACCCAGGCTACATGGTTATTACTGTGGCTTGCCACTGAGCCTGGTCTCCGCATGGTTGTAGGGGGAGTTTGGTTGCTGGTTCATGTCAAGTTTGGTCTCATTTCTTGGCTGCTAAGAGTTCACGATTGAACCAAGCTGCTACGGGTTGCCGTTGCGAGGGTCAAGATGCTGCGTGGCTATGAGCTCATCATGGATCGAGCTGCTGCATGATTGCGAGCTCATTATCATAACAAGCTACTGTAGGGTGTGAACTCGATGTTGAAATGAGCTACTGCAAGCTGTGAGATTGTCAATCATTGTGTGTGAACTTAGCAGCATTTGCATGATCCATGTAAGTGAGCTCGTCCTCAGCTATAGTTGCTACACGATTGCTATGAAATCACTTGTGAGACTAGCGAACTTCTGAATGCTGCTTTATATGTACTTTGGTTCGAAAGGACAACTGAAGAAGGCTCAGCCAATGGAATGTATTCCCGTTTACTGGGATAATTAAGGAAACTTTGATTAGTGGTGTTCATGTGGCCTATGGCAGAACAAGAAATGCAGCTAGTAACTGTGAGGTGTTCAGCCTCAACCCGTAATAGCTGTTGCACTACACCACAACAGTTGGAGTGGAGGAAGTGACTCTTTGGAGTAAAACTCTAACTCCTGAATCGACCTGATGGCTAAAAAAGGAATGGATGAGCATTCTGCAAGTGACCTTCCCCAAACATCACAACTGGTGGCCCATGCAAATCTTCGAGCTCTGTAACTAACAGCTTGCATGCATGAGCTCGTCGAGCCCGGTCACGGCATGGCCCGAGTGTGAGTTATTGCTAGTGAATCAGATCATTTTTACCATTGGCGGATGGTACATGAGCTCACTGTAGGACTTGGTCTCACTGCAAGGTAACGCAAGCTCGTCACTCGGCCCATTCTCATGGCGTGGTTGGTGAGCTCGTCATTGGACCGAGCTATTGCATGGCTGTGAGGGCTGAACTACTACATGGTTGTGAGCTCGTCATGGACTGAGCTACTGCACAGCTTGCCATAATCTTATCTTCGAATAGTCTCTGCATGACAATGCGAGCTCATTTTGAAACCATCCTGTTAGTGGAGTGATGTGGCCGTCGAGACCGATCAGATTAGAAATTTATAAAATCGAATCTACCTAAACTATTTGTAGTATAGGCAACACCGAGTCGAGCCCTTGGATCATTTTAAGATCATGATATCAATCAAATTAGGAGCTGTAAATTGGGGGGTTGGCAGGATCTAAACTAACAGCTAACACTATAAAATAAAAACTAAAATAACAATAAACAAGCCACTAGCCAAGGGAATTAACTTGAGATTAATGCAAGCATGGATGGCCAGACTACTGCTCTATCTCCAATCCTCCATTTGCAATACCGACGAAGTCCCTTCTGGCTAGTCGAACAAAAGTGGGGTGCTATTTAGTTCACAGCTACCTTGGATGACCGAGGACAGTTCAGCCAATGGAATGATCTCTTGTTTGCTGGGGTGATTGAAACCAGTGGACTCCATGATTCAGTAGCAAATAGCATGTTCCATACATTGGTTAACCATAACTAGACATGGGTTCTTAGCTAAAGATGGTGTAACCACACATAATTTGGGAGCATTACAATGAGCCTCTACTGCAAGCATGGATGGCCAGATTGTGGTCCACGCGTTAGCCTTTGATAAAGATAAAGTCCATCCAATGTAGTAGTTTTTACTGATATAATGGATAAGTTATGGCAGTTGGGTAAGTGGATGGGGGCCATGACTTGACAGCTTCATTTTGTAGTGACACCAGCTAAAAGGATCGGCATTATAGTCCTACTCATTTGCAAGACAATGACTCAACTTCTGGCTATGACAAATAATTTTTTTTTTACTGCTGTCATTCAGACTGCCGCTCTGATGACAAAACTTTAAGAAAACTTACTAGTTTCAAGTACAGCAATGAGTTTCATTATGCTTTAGCCATAACTGATGATCACCAACAATAGGGTGCCATCGGATATGGTAAAGAAAATCGCTTGATCAGTTGTAAAAATAAACCAATGGCTTTATTCGGATCATCCATCACAGTTGAATAGATGATTAACCAGGATGCAAATAAGGTCTTACTGGACGTGCCAAAATGTTAATAGTAAAATTTGGTTCATACGGAGAGCCCAAATCTCATCAATGGGGGATGGTTCTATGATCCTCAAACTATAACCTGGTTATATGAGTGTAAGATAGATGCAAAAAGCAAAGAGAGAAGAAGAAGAAGAACAAGGAGCAAACAGCAGAGGTTTTTTAAAGTGGTTCAGCTAAAATCCTTTGTTTGGATTCCTACGTCCATGGTGATGTATTATTTTTTAGGAAAGTAATTTATGGAGCTTACTCTCTAGTTTAGCATAGCTTCCGCTAGTATTTTTTTTTCACTCTCCCTTTATAATGGTTCAAGCCTCCCACTTATAAAATCGTGGAAGGGTTCAAATGTAATTTGACAAACTGTAAATATGTTACATCAAATAATAAATGTATTAACTATTTGGCCTCCTGTAAGTTTGCTTCTACAGGCTGTAGACTAGTCCTTTGTAGATTACTTTCTGCGCGCAGGCCCCACAAGTTGATATTGGTTGTGGAAGAGTTAGAGCTTTCCTCTAAAACTGAGAGTTAGAGCTAGGAGTTAACTGTTGTGATGAGCTGGGAGCTAGCTGTTGCGAGCTGGGAGTTAGCTGTTGTGATGAGTTGGGAGCTAGCTGCTATGAGTTAGGAGCTAGTTGCTATGATGAGCTAGGAGCTAGTTGCTGCGAGCTAGGAGTTAGCTATTGTGATAAGCTGGGAGCTAGCTGTTACAAGTTGGGAACTAGCTGCTGTGATGAGCTGAATGATCTAGGCCTTCCAGTTCGACTTGTATGCTGGGCTTTTGCCAGCCCATTTCTTATAGTATCAGAAAATACATATAATAATATTATACTTGTTCTTACTGTTTCAGATTTGATAATATGCTTATGAACGAATATTTAAATCTCTATATATATGTGTGTGTATTTTACTAGCTTACTTTCGAATTTGAGTTGTAAACTAAATATTGAATTTCCAAGAGATTATTCACTTATTGGGTTTCTTTGAAACTCATTCCATTTTCTTTTCTATTTTCAGAGCCTGAGGTCACTCTTGTTGCTCATCCATATCCATCTAGTCTGGAGCCTATTCCTTGATTGGGTAGGCTTCTTTACAAAGCTCGAATGCTTATTAATGGTGGTATTTTGGCAGTTGGTGTAGTTGAGTCATGCATGTGATTGTGTCTGCTTGTTGCCTAATAGTTTGTATGTATTGTGATGTCTGGGCTTTTATAGTATTCTATTTAGTTGTACAGATTATGAGTAAGGCATGTAGCCCTCAACTAATGTACTAGCCTAGTGCCTAAGGTTTGAAAAACAAGGGAAAGTCTATTAGATTTTTATCAAAAAATCTGAGGAAGCATTTTGTTAATTATGTCTATATTGATTAGGTGTCCTTACTTCTTATATGTTTTATATTTGTCTTGTTGCACTCCATATAGGAGGTGTGTCTTTTACTACACAGTTAGGCTTGTAGAAGGTTATCTATCAATGACCTTTTACACTTGTCACGTGCTGTGAATTAGGACGTGAGATTTCCTCACCCAAAATCAAGGAGAAGATGAGCACTCAAGAAAAAAGATTAACCTCAAGAGCACTTAAATTTTGGATTACACAGTGATGTTCAAGAATAGAAAAGAAGAAATACTAGAAGCTTAAGCTAGGGATTCAATCAATCAAGAGAGAGTAGAAAAGAGAATGTTTCTTAGTGTTCTAGGGTTAGAAATGAAATCAAGGTTTGAAAATGTTTTATAGATGCTAGGAGAAGAGTGGAGTTATATAAAGCAAAAAATGTCCATCAAATCAATATATAGTACTACTCAAGGCCATAATAGTTAACTGCTAGAAGTCCAGCGATTGACTACTAAGCCAATGCATTATTTCCAAAGGCAACCAAAGCTAGCAATTGATGGATAGGATTCTAGTGTTCGACCATTAGCCAAGAGTACTTTTTGAAGGAAAATTTTGGTGAGCAGGGGCTAGGGCACTAGCATATCATATGTGCTATAATTTTTTATGCAAAAACTTATATTTGTGTTGATAAAAATGCATTTTCTTATGGGCTTTTGATAGAAAATATACAAATCTTTTTCCCATCATTTTCAAACACACCAAAACACATTGTTCCAAATTAAGCTTCTAGACTCTTTTAACTCTATTTTACAATCAAAACAACTAAGCCTAGGATCAAACTAAGTCTCCCAACCTTCACACAAGTCTATGGCAAGTCTTGACATCTTCATGCCTCTTTGCTAAATCAATCAAGGAAATTTGTAATCATCAAAAGCCAATCATTAATCCTTTTGAGGTTAACAACCTCCATCAGTACTCAATATAGCTTGCAAAAACATTAAAATTGTCAATAAACTTAGTAATAGTAATTTTTAAAAAAAATTTTTGTTGTGAATAAAAAATTTGATAATGAATAGTAAATTAGTCATAATATTATATTCTTTTAATAATCATATAACAAATGATTGGATAAATAATCAATCTTTTATGGGTAGCATTAAATTTTTAATGTTATTTTATTCTAGTTGATAACACAAAAAAAATAATAATTAATTAATATACATACTTTTTTTTAGGATTTTTGTGATTGCAGGAGCGACAAGTAGAGATAGAAATAGGTTAGGCCAAGTTAGACTTTATCTTGACTAGGCCAGGCCTATTTTGTAAATTACTGACTTGAACCTTACCTGTTAGCCTATATAAAGTCAAAATTCAAGCTCAGCTTGGCCTATTAAAGAAGCCTAACTTAGCTTGTTAACTTATTTAAAAGCCTATACTTGTATAAATAGAACTTTAAATAAACCAACAAGCTAAGGCTTATAATAGATTCAAAGCCTAGTTAGACATATATATATATGTATAGAAATGCATGTATTAAAATATTATTTATATTATATATATGTATTATATTTTATTATATATAAATATATTAATTATTAAATAGACAGGTTGGTAGGCATACAAGCCAAGTGTAAAGAAGATAGGCTTAGTCTATTTATCTAAATTGGTTTATTTATTAGTCTTGGTCTGACTTGTTTAGATAAATAAACCAGATTATGCTAGGCTGTAAGCCCCTGATAGGCTACCAGGCCCATTTCCACCCTAGTGACAAGTCACTTAACACATGCATGCAAAGTCCTGAGTTTAAATCCATAACATTAAAGGGTCAAAAGCACCAAGGCAGCATTAAATGGCACTACACCACTAAAGGTGCTGGCAATTATACACAATTTTAATTAATTTAAAGTGTACATCTTCCTAAATTAATAAAATATGTTTTGATTGTAACAAATAATTGTATATAAATATATTTGAATTTAAAGTATAAATATTTCAAAAATTTTATAATAATAGAATCTAAGCTAACTTTCTAATTTAAAATGCAATACACATATCATTTTCAAAGATTCAAAGAAAAAATTATCATAACTAAAGGTTAATAAATATAACTTATTTTATAATTAAATAATTAATAAATAATCAATCAATATAAATATCTTCATTATCAATTAATATCAGTATCTCAATATTAAAATTGTTTTTTTTGTCCAATCCTATGTTTCTTAACTTATTTGAATTATTAATGCCTAATTGATATTGTTGAAAACCATCCATTTTGTTATACATATATGTATCACATGAGTTATCTATCCTCCTGTTACTCGTTAAAAAATTGTATGTAACTTTGTGACTATTCAATTTAATTGTCATTGTCACTTTATCTTCAACTACATTTTTTTTTAAACAATTCAACGACATATTTAATAATTGTATTAATGTTGTAAATTATACATATTTATGTAATATTTTATATACATAAATACAAACTATTATTATAATACATAAATTACACATTAAATATCTTAACAAAATTATTTATACTTAATAATTAATTATTTTATACTAATTTTTTATTATTAGTAATTTAAGCATGAGTGTAATACTAGAAAATTAAAAAGAATAAATGATTTTGGAGGAAAATAAAGGAAAGAGAAAGCCACGTGTGTAAAAGAGCCACACTCCTTTGTATGTAGTATATATTTATGCACTTTTCTTTAATTTACTTTTAATAATTAAGTATAAAAATTTTAAAATAAATTAAATAAAAATATATAATTTTTTTTAAGTACATGAATCTTTATAAAATTTCCTAACATCATTAATTTACCGTTGATATTGGTTAACGAACTTTTTTTATTTTTTGAGTTAACAAAATTTCTTAAAGAATAGCTAATTACTTTCCATACCGTAAACGCGGGCCTCTTGCGTAGAAAAATCCTATATAAACCTCTCAGCTCCTTCCTTCACTCTTCCTCAGTTCCCAAACCAATTCAACTCTAGGGAGTCTCGCTTCCTTACGTGGTAAGTTTCCTCTCTGGCTCACACTCTCATCTCATGCTTCACATTGTCTTTTGATTTATTTTTCAATTAAAATCGCGATGTCTAAACCTTAATCACTGCAAATATTACCTTTATTTTTTTCTTGTTTTGTTCTGTTTCTGAATCCTTCTTTCTCTAGGCAAAGCTTTGGCGATTTTTGTTGTTTTAGAGCTTCATTGGGCAGATGAATTTTAATCTCGTTCGAGGAACGTCTTCCATTATCGGGTGCGGTTTTAGTTCTATGAACCGGGGAGGCTCTGGTTTTCATGGAAGATCGTGTTTCGGCACTGGACCTGAGGAGTTGTGATTTCTTGTTTTCGTTACTTTTATAAAGCAGTTGCTATTGGCTTTCTATTCATAAATTACTTTAGTTATTTAGTTGTTTCGATTCAAGGTTTCTTCCTTAGATACCATTCATTGTTTTCTTCACTGCTGGTGAGGAGGTTGTATATTGGAATAGTACGGTGTGCAAGTTGCTGGATTCTCAAGCTTCCTAATGGGCTCTTGGATGGACGAAACAAAATTGATTCCAGGGTTTCGCTTTCACCCCACTGATGTTGAGTTGGTTAAGTACTATCTGAAGAGGAAGGTCATGGGAAAAAGATTCTCTATGGATGTGATTGCAGAGGTGGACATATTCAAGTACGCTCCATGGGATTTACCTGGTACGTTGACAAATTGGTCCTTCGTAGAGTAGTTTTTATGTTGTTTTATGTGGGTGTGTTTTGTCTTCTTATCAGGGTTATTTTGTTCTCTGCAATTCAGATAAATCTTCTCTGCGAACTGGGGATTTGGAATGGTACTTCTTTTGCCCAAAAGGAACCAAATATGCAAGTGGGTCTAGAGTGAATCGAGCAACAGAAGTTGGGTATTGGAAGACGACAGGAAGGTATAGACTTATTCGGTACAAGAATCAAATTGTGGGGACAATAAAAACTCTAGTATTTCACACTGGTCGAGCGCCTCGAGGAGACCGGACTGATTGGGTTCTACACGAGTATAAACTTGAAGACAAGGAACTAACTGACAAAGGCATCCCGCAGGTAATTAGTGTTTCTTTTCTTTTTTGGCAGGTTTCAGGTGATACAAGTCTTAATGCGTGATCTTACAACTGTGATAAGGAAACGCACGAATTCCTTAATTGTCAAGTGGAGGATTGAACAATTTGTAGGGTAGGGTTTGTGACTTTGAGTGCTCGTAAGGATATATATGCTATTCCTTGATCTATTAGAATCTTCCACACAGGAAACATAATCTTGTCGGTGAACATATTTCAACATAAATTGATAGTGTCTGATATGCTGCTTCCTTTTCGTTATTTATGTTGCAAGTCTTCATGTTATGCCATATATATGTCAATTAATTTGTGACAGTAGATATTCAACAGATGCTCACAAATTGTCCTCTGTTATTTGTTACTTTGTAGAAAAAAAGTGTGTCATCTGTCATGTTAAAATTGGCATATAGCCAAACCATTCATTAGACCTACTTAGCAACCCGTCACATTGTCAAAACTGCTTGCTGATTTTGTCTTTACTTGTGATTTGCTTATTGGCATTTACTAATAGTAATCTAATTAGTTCACCTGGTTTATATATGTTGCAGGACTCCTATGTGCTCTGTCGGGTCTTCCAAAAGGATGGTCTTGGTCCTAAGAATGGTGCACATTATGGGAAACCTTTTAATGAGGAAGAGTGGAGTAATGATGAGGAGGAACTTGGTGGTGTAGAACCTGTGCTTTCAACTGCTCTGCCAGCACCAATTTCCATAGTGCCTGCAACTCAATATAACTCTGTATTAACTGACTGGCATCTCCTTGAGAGCGAATGCATTGGTCAATCATCTGTGTCATGCCAATCAGGACCTAAGCCGTCTCCTTCTCCTTGCATGATGCCTCCTTCAAGTCCTAGAGAAGATAAAATACCGCCTTTTTGTGGAAACAACAATATTGAGGTATGTGTTTTATTTCTTCTTCTTGCCAGCTCATCCTTGAGAAATTCAACTTCCAAGCATGATTTTATTTTGTTTCAATGATTGTATCCGTTGTCAATGACTTTAACTTTCCCTAGTCATGTCTGTTGTTCTATTATATGATTTGTGTGGTGTTTTTGAGCTTGGGTTATGAATTTAGCTTCATGTTAGTTTATGTCAAAGATTCATGCTAGCCTTCTGTTGTCATTTGCCCTGCTGCCTTCCTCTTTTTGTCTCACTTTATTTGTTTTATACTTTGTTCGATAATTAGAAAATGATAAGCGAGATTAGCTGCTTACTTTTGAAGTTTTAAGGACCAATCCTAAATGTCATTGCCGTCTACCTAGCTGCTTTTGGATTTTCTTCAAACCAGGTTCTGGGAATGTTAACTCTCAGACTCTCATAATGTAGATGTGAATTTCACTTTAGTTGTACATGTGATTAGCATTCTTCCAATTTGAAATGTGTGCATATTCATTATTGATGGGCGAGTTATGTAATATGCTTGCTTTGTCCTCTCTTGATAGTCAACTACTTTGCTAATGTTGTCTTTCTTGTGTATTCACAGGTGGTTGATAATTGTGGTTGGGAAAATGATGCTAATGGCATGACTTGTCTGGATATAAATAATTTTTTGAAGGACTTAGGAGACCTTAACAACTTTGCTGGACTGGGACAAGATGGACATCATTGTACCTGCGATCAACAAGCTGAGAATTCTACAAACCAAATGTTTCCTACCCTTGATTTTGAAGACTTCTTGGATTTGGTTGATCTCCATTGTTCAAGCACACTGAACATCGAATCTGGTATCAATTTGATCCAAAATGAGAAAGAAACGAGATAAAATTGAGGGAACTATATGTAGTGATGACTTATCTGGATTAGGCAATGTTGTTTTGCTTTTATAATTTTGAACACTTTTTCTGCCACAACATTATTGTTATGTTTATATGAACAAACTCCTTTCTACCACAACATGACAATTATTATTCAGGTCAAATTCAAGTTGAATGTATTCTGTTAGTTACTATCTTTTGACACGACACAAATCTAATATGTAAATCCAAATTGTCACTTTTATCTACTTCATATCTTATTAAATAAAATTATGATTTATAAATCTAAAATTTTATATGATGTCACCTAATATTTACGTGAAAACTAAATATAACTTGTATAAGAAAATTAAATATTTATATGGATTAAAGTAATATGTATTAAATGATACAAAAAAAGAAGAAATAAAAGTGGTTACTTTATATTCTTATTTTTGAATTAAAGTTACAAAATCAATTTATAATATGAAGAGTGCTATATAAATATTAGAGGATATCAAATTAAATTTTAAACTTTCATATCATCAATTTCATTAACAAAACTAAAAATAAATTGACAAATGAACTAAGTTAAATATGCGAAGGATCAAATGAGAATGAAATTAAATAATAATTAAATTGAAAAAATTTAATGCTATGATGGACTAAAATAGTATTTTAGTCTTCTTTATAGTATAAATAGAAAGATTTAATTAAAAACATGAAATTTGTGAGGAATTAAATTAAAATAAAAATTAAATAAAACTAAATAAAAAAACTTAAATTTAAATAGACGTACAATAATGTTTCCATCCCGACAGTAAAGAATCTTATTTGCTGACATGTCCCTTTGGAGAATTTTACGTGGATTACTTTGCCAACATCATAATCACATTGCAAATAAGGAACGTATCTTTCACCAATCAAATTCTCATCTCGCCCAATCAAACCCAAAGTTCGCGTGAACTTGGTACCACATCATACCATTGATATCATGCTGTCACGTCTGCCAGTCGCTGCTTTGGGTTAATCCAATCTTACAGAAGCGGATATACAGAGTTAGATTCAAATGAGGGTGTGATCTAGTTGTCAAAAATACCAATTTCAGTACAGTGTTAAATTGATAATTAATCGCTTATTCTAGAGGAATTAAATAATCTGTTATATCTTAAATATTATTTTTATATTATTAATTAATTAAAATTAAATATATTATTATTTTGTTGTTACTACTATTGTTCTTACTATTATTCTTTCAATTTATGTTAAAATTTAATTCTATTTTTAAATTATTTATATAAATTATTTTAAATTTAAATATTAAAAATAATTAGAAATAATTTATAAATAACAAACTATATACTTATATTTTTTATACTTATAAAAATTTTATATTATTATTATTATTTAAGATATGACTAATATTAAAAATATAAATTTATACTGCAACATGTAAATTAATTAATAAAAATAAATAAATCAAGAAATAATAAGAAAATAAATTAAAACACGTCCCAATTTTTAATATGAAAAATCTCTCAAGTGTAAAGCTAAAAATTACCTTAATTTAGAAAATTTTCATCACTTGTAAAAAAAAATGTGGAATACAAATATTTTACTAACTAATTCACAACAAAACAATATGAGGCGTGGGGCGGCATTGATTAAACAATTCCATTATGCACTTTATTTTTTTATTTTATCTGATGTAATATTTATTTATTTATTATGACATTTTTATAGTAATTTCAAATTTTATAATCAAAATTAACTCACACAATTTCATTTATTAAATTTTATAATAATTTAATTTTTTTTAATTTTTTAAAATTAAGTATAATTATTTATTTTAATAAATTTATGTAACATACATATTGATAATATTAAATATATAAGTTTATTATTCCAACATCAAAAAATTATTTAACATAATTTTAATATATGCTAACTTATTTATTTAATATTAATTATTTATTATATATTATTAGATTAACGGATTAATTTATTATTACAATAGTTCAACAGTTATCAATTTCATAGTCTTATTAGATTGAGTTATTTTGGACCAATCTTCTATTGGATTGAATCATTTTTCTCTTTTTTCATATCAATTCAAAACAAAATTAAATTTATCTTATACTAATCTATTACACACAACTCATTTTGATATCTTTAAATATAAAATTTAGGGATGACAATTTGTCCAATACCCCATGGATATCCATAATTTTTATCCACTTAGATATGGGTATAGATCTTTAAAAATGATTACGGGTATAGGGATTTTAGTGAGGAATTTTTTGAGTACAGATACAAATATGGAGAGTGCAATACCTAACCCACCCTATACCCATATTATATTATATTTATTTATTTATATTTATATGTATAAATTTGATTCAATAATCACATAGAAACTAAAACTATGAATGATTCATTTGATTTGAATATTTAATATTTTTAAAAAATTGCAGATTAAAGTTAAAATTTTATGTTATCTTTTATTGTTTTAGTATTATTAGTATATTTGGATAATCCATTATTTTATTGATATTTAAATACTGTAAATTTTAATTTAAGAAAATTATAAAAGAATATGAATAAATATGCTCATTTAAATAAAATGAAAAAATAAGACAAATACGTGGTTAAGGATTTAATAGGGATGAGTGTTGAAAAGTCCAAATACGGATATGACAATGGGTAAACAATTTCTAAGTGGGTATGGATATAGGGATCAAAGTCCCCTACCCACACCTATACCAATACCCGTTACATTGTCATTCTTAATATCATTAATCTCGACATTTGGGCATCAAAATCAATCCAGACTTAAACAAAATTTTGGGCAATGCACAAGTAAACTCCGAGAAGTGATGTAAATATCAATTCTGATGTTACTCAAGTGGATCCTACTGTGACTATCATTTGGGTTATTGAATTTTGGATTCTGTCCATAGTAAATTTAATTGCAATTAGATGAATAATTTCTTGGTTGAATATAAGAAGTCATAGTATAAGTCTCTATTGCATCCATTCTTGTGTAAATGTAAAGGGCAATTGTTTGTGTTTCTGCAAATGGTTGAAAGTATTTTTTTTTCTTCAAGGCATTTCACATTTCATAAAGAGAAATAAAGGGAGCTTGAGACGGAGAGAGAAATTTTGAAATGAGAGGATTAGATTAATTTGGAAATGGAAAAGAATAGGAAGAGCCCTGCAATAAAAAAATTTAAAATTATTTATTCTAATACCCTTTTTATTTAAGTTGACTTTTAAAAGGAAGTTAGATTTTTAATCCAAATAAATAAGTGGAGGATTTTACCCTTCACATAGAAATGTGGAGGTTATCAACACACTTATCATTCTAAATCAAATTGTACCTTATCAGAATACTAATTTACAATAATAGTATTCACTAAATCAAAAGAAATATTACTCTAATTATTTTTAATTATATGTATCAATCAAATACCATTAATATTATGGGTGAAATCCGATATCATGAGATAGGCTGGCAAAGACCCGACTAGAGCCCAACCTAGTAGAGAAACCTAACATGTCGAAACATGAAGTCGCTAAGTAGCAAATCAACTCGCTACAACAACTGGTCCTAGCTCACTAATGATGCGAGCTTGCGACCTATCCATAAACCAACCCCGCAAGATAGCAGGCTGCTGAGCTCAAGCATATAATATACACCACTAGCCTGCAAAGTACAGCCTGAGGGCCCCACTAGCAGAAAGTATTTCACATATCCCGATTGGTAGTCTGCATAAGTTAACCTTTGGTACTTATACTATTTTTTACATTTATTATTTAATGTAACAAATATACAAATTCTGTAATTACATTTGTAGCCCTCTCCCCTCTATAAAAGCAGGGGAGGAGCCTTTCGTAAAAGAAGAGAGGTTTAAGAGCACAATACAAGAAACTCTGTAAAATCCCTTGAGAATAATAATGTCAATTTCGTGGACGTAGGGTTCAATACCATCCAGATTTGGCTGAACCACATTACACTGATGCACCGTCCTCTTTCTCTCCTTCTTCCTCTTGCCATCCTATGTCATCTCACTGGAGAACAGCTTAGGTCCCGAAATCCGTTAGTCGAATTTAGGTAGAACTAAAATCCACCGTCAATATTTTGGCACACTCGGTGAGACTCATCTATTTTTTGGTCATTTCCCATTTTTCCAATTTGATTTTCCACGCGGTTATTATGGCTAGAGGGTAAGCTGTCAGAAAGTCTGGTGCTGTCAATAATTAACTAGAAGGCTACATGGTGAGTTTATCAACTACCTAAACTAACGACGGCTCAGCCCCTATGGCTCACCATCGATCCTAACAGGAACTCAAGAGCATAGTAAAAGAGTTAGCTGAGATCGTGAGAGCATTAGTGCAAGCACAAGCTCAAGATGCCTAAAGACAAGAGGAAATCATCGTGCAGCTTCAACAGCTATGCGGAGGAGCCTATGAAGATCGTAATAATCAACAATCTAGGGACTCGCAACAAGTTAAAGGGTCTGGTTTGTGGTATAAAATAAAAACCCAATGATGAAGGAAGTTTTCCAAAGGCTAAAATAGCTAGAGGAACACTCTCAGACTCAAAGTGACCAACCCCGTTGCGAGGAAAGCTCACCATTCTCTGTGGAGATCGAAATGCAACCTCTCCCACTAAAACTTAAGGTGCTCGTAATCTCATTGTATGATGGAAACAGTGACCCTTGTGATCATTTGGATGCATTTAACGTCCAAATGAATCTCCAAACGACTAACCCCTCAATCAAATGTCATGTTTTCCCGGCCACATTGGGAGGCATATCTCGAGCATGGTTTAGGAGCCTCCCAGCTCACAGTATCAGTAGTTGGGAAGATTGTCAAAAGAAATTTGTTGACCAGTATTGGGTGCTAAAGAGGCAGCTCGTGCCCCTTGCCATCTTGCGATGATCTTTTGACGTAAGAACGAATCGCTAAAAGACTACATGCTAGGTTCAGGCATGAATCTAACCTTGTGGAGAATCCATCAGAGGAAGGCATCTTAACAGTAATCTCCACGGGACTCCGCAAAGATGGCAAGTTATATAGAAGCCTCTACAAGTCACCAGCTCGAGACCTCATTAAATTCTATGAGTGAGCTACCAAGCAAATCAGATGGGAGGAAACCTTTGGCACAGAAAAACTTGGATGTAAAGGTGAAATGCCCACTGCTCCTCAGAGTAAGAAGAGGAGTGAAGAAAGCCAAAGTTATGCTCCCGACAAATGGCCAACCAAAAAGGCAAAAATGGAAGGACCATAGTTTCAGAGACATTATGAAAGTTATAGTGTTCTGTTCGATTAGCCAGATAGGATTTTTGCAACTGAACGAGTCAAGGAGAATTTTGGGAAACCCAAACCTCTTTTGACTCCCAGAAATTTCAAGGGCAACCAGAATAAATTCTATGCCTACCACAATGAGGTTAGGCATAATATTTCGGAATGCTGGGCATTAAGGAATGCCATAGAATATCTCATCAGGAAAGGTCGATTACAAGATTATGTGGCAAGGCTGTTGGAACGGCAGGCTCAATAGACTCAGCGAATCACTAATCGTGAACAAGTGCCATCTGTTAGAATTATATACTAATCCTATAATTTCATCTTGAAACTAGTAAAAATGCTTCAGGTTTCTGTCTAAATTATCTTTGGCGAAATGTCACCTTAAAAGAGAAGTTATTCTATGCCGATATCAAAATCTAGCAAAGAGCTAACATCTCGCTAAGGTGCAGAGGCATTATTAAACGCTCAAAATCTAGCGAAGAGCTGTGGGCTCACTGAGGTGCAGAGGCATTATTAAACGCACAAAATCTTGCAAAGAGCTATGAGCTCACTGAGGTGCCAAGGCACTATTAAATGGTCAAAATCCAACAAAGAGCTATGAGCTTGCTGAGGTGCGGAGGCACTATTAAACGCCCAAAATTCAGCGAAGAGTTGTGGGCTCACTGCAGTGTAGAGGCACTATTAAACGCTTAAAATCCAACGAAGAGCTATGAGCTCGCTAAGGTGTGAAAGCACTATTAAACGCTTAAAATCCAACGAAGAGCTATGAGCTCGCTAAGGTGTGAAGGCACTATTAAACGCTTAAAATCTAATGAAGAGCTGTGGGCTCGCTGAGGTGCAGAAGCACTATTAAACCCTCAAAATCGAGCGAAGAGCTATGAGCTCACTGAGGTGCGGAGGCACTATTAAACACTCAAAATCCAGCGAAGAGCTAACATCTCGCTAAGGTGCAGAGGCACTATTAAACACTTAAAATCCAGCAAAGAGTTATGAACTCGCTGAGGTGTGGAGGCACTATTAAATGCTCAAAATCCAGTGAAGAGCTAACATCTCACTGAGGTGTGAAGGCATTATTAAATGCTCAAAATCAAGCGAAGAGCTATGATCTCGCTGAGGTGTGGAGGCACTATTAAATGCTCAAAATTTAGCAAAGAGCTATGAGCTCGCTTAAGTGTGGAGGCACTACTACGCGCTCAAAATCCAGCCAAGAACTAACATCACGTTGAGGTGCGGAGACACTATTAAATGCTCAGGGGCAAGTGGCAAGTGATGAATTTATTAAAGCGTGAAGGCACTTAGATAAAGCTATCACATGATCACACACTCGTAGCTTGCATGTGACTTAATTCTATCCAAGTGCAGCTTATGTACGACCTACTGGAATAGTACTTAAGATCAAGGCACCCAAATGCCTGAGCTTGTTGCCAATTGAGAATAAAAACCAATCGGTCACCTTCTGTTTGATTATGGTTTACACTAAGGATTAATATTATCATCTAAGGCATGCAGATTATACAACACATTATTTAAGAGTTGTAGAGAAAGCTCTTTCATTAAAGAGGCTTCACTCAACAAAGCAAGTTTACATCAGAAGGCTCAAAATACAAAGCCAAAAGGTAAAAGGCCTAGCACTACCATAACAACAAGAAAGCAAAAAGCTAGCTAACTAGAGATGAACTCCCACCGACAGGAAGGTCAGCAAGCGCAACTGCTCCTGCTTATATTCCTCCTTAGCCAACAATTCCTCCTAGACCAGACTAAGAGCAATTCAAAAAGACACCAGGTGTCTAGCTGGCAGGGCTAGATTCTATGGAAGGATCGGGAGGAAATAATCCAAGATCTGCATAAGACCTCCTTTCGGCTAGCATGAAAAGCTAACCACAGGAGTCACGTGCAGTAGGCTATTCATGCCTCTTGATCTTCTATAGTAGGCTATGCACGCCTCAGGATGCTTCACCAAAAAACAAGCTATCAAAAATTCAAGGGACTTAATTGGCACCTCCATCAAACTCTTCTAAGAAGAAGGAAGAAAATCCCTAGGCTATAAATAGACCAACTTGATCTTCCAAAAGATTCATAAAATATTCAGCCGATCTTGATCATATGGTCTAAAAAAGGTGAGAGTGTCATGCCAATGGTCATAAAATGCAGTTAGAAAAGAGGTATGGCCCCAAGTAGATGAAGTGAAAGATTAAAAGTTTGAAATGACTATATGATAGACTGGCATCAAAAACTTTGACCATGAAAGAAGACACTTCCAGAAGGAACTGCAGAGTTAAGAGACCAATGTTAACCAAGTTCAGCATTATAGAGTAGGCCAGTGAAAGCTCGAGACTAGCTATTTGGAGGAGCTTCAGCTCGTTAAAGGGACTCAAGTTTGCAACTCTCATGTGACCTCGAGCTCATGACTCTCGTACGACCTGATGCTCACCAACATATGAATTAAAACCTGTAGCTCACATATGGCCCTTTCTAAATTTGGGTTGCCATGATTGCTTATCATCAAGTAAGGCCAATTGGTTACTCGAGCATTTCATTTTATTATAGAATTCATATTATTTTCGTTAATATACAGACTATCTACTCAAACAAGATATAAGGAGTACAAAGGGAATTTCATTAAAAAGAATCAATGAGATAAAATTAGACTAGAAAACTTAGATTACAAATCAAAGGAAGCAAAATACAAGTCAGAGGAGGGTTACAAGCCAATTCTGGAAGAAAGATTGCCACACAAGGGAGATGCTCCCACCAACCAGAGGGACGGCCACCAAGAGGTGAACCCTTGCTGATCAAAACCCACGAGCTCACTTGAGTTCCAAAATTTCTTCTTCCAGTGCCTTCCTCAACAACAAGCTCTTCCTCAACTTAACCCTCGTCAATGGAGAAGGAAAGAGCATAGCTGCTCCTTATTTCCCTAGCCAGCAGGTCCTTTTCTGATTTGCAAAGAGAGCAACTTAAGAAGCGGTAAGAGCCTAACTAGAGAGGAGAAAACCTCACGACGAAGCCGAGGAGACATAATCTAAGATCCATATGAGATCTTTCCACATTACCGAAGAAGTATTATCTTCAAAACCTTTTATGCAGTAGGCCATACACACCTCACCTGGAGGGCAGAATCTCAAGAAATCTGGGGGTCTATCTAAAACTTTCATTCTGTCACTCTTTGGAAAAAGAATAGGGCTCCCCCTATATTAAATAAGCCCGCCTAGTTTAATCGAAGGGTTCGGAAGGAGCTCCTAACCACTTTCATTAATGGCTTGAAAGAAAATGAGAATGGCACATTGATAGCCACAAAATGTGTTACTTAGAAAAATGAAATGGTAGGCTAATTTAAGAAACTTTGACTACGTAGTCATCCATGACCGATTAAAATGTCTTTCAGATTTGGACATTAAATGGGCCGACTCAAAGCCTAATGGTAAAGGACTTATCCATGCAATCTTTTAAGTTTACAAAAGACCCCAGCCTGCTTAAGTTTCACCTTGCAAATAGGGGCAAAAACGAAATAAAAACTAATAACAATGGGAAATCGCAATACAACAGGCCTTTGCCGACATAAGTCTAACTCCCAGTCCGCAAAGCAAACTAAGAGTTGGGGGGCTTGTGTTATGGGTAAAATCTGGTATCATGAGATAGGTCAGTAAAGACCCTGCTAGAGCCTAGTTTGGCAGAGAAACCCAACATGTCAAAACATGAGGTTGCTAAGTAGCATATCAGCTCACTACAACAACCGGTCCTAACTCGTTGATGATGCGAGCTTGCGACCTGTCCATAAACCAACCTCACAAGACAGCTGGCTATTGAGCTCGAGCACATAATATACATAACCACCCTACAAAGTGTAGCCTAAGGGCCCTACCAGTAGAAAGCATTTCACGCAAATTGATTGGTAGTCTGCATAAGTTAACCTTTGGTATTTAGATTGTCTTTTACATTTATTATTTAATATAACAGATATACAAACTCTGTAATTACATTTGTAGCCCCCTCCCTTCTATAAAAGCAAGGGAGGAGCCTTTTGTAAAAGAAGAGAGGTTCGAGAACACAATACAAGAAACTCTATAAAAATCCCTTCAGATTAATAATATCAATTTTGTAGACATAGGGTATGGTACCATCTGAATTTGGCCAAACCACATTAAACTATAGCACCTTCCTCCTTCTCTCCTTCTTCCTCTTGCAATCTTGTGTCATCTCACCAGAGAATAGACTGGGTCCCGAAAAAACCCCCTTCCATTGGCCGAATTTGGGTAAAACCAAAATCCACCATCAATAGTTAATGAATATTCCGGTATAAAACCTCTAAATATAATTTTAGGTTAAATTAAACTTTAGTTCCTATAGTTTATTCTAATTTGTAATTTCATTCTTATATTTATTCTTTGTACTTATTTCCTTAGAAGCTATTTTTATTTGTAATTAGCCCTTTCATGCTCATTAATTAGGAGATCTTCATTTACAATTATGGCTAATATTTGTAAATTTACACAATTATATGGTGATATAATGATGAAGAAATACTCATTGAAATGACAAATTATTATAGTTTAAAAGAATTATTTAGATAGATATAGTGGAATCAAATCCACTAGAATTGAATATGATAAATTAGAAAAAATTAAAATTGTCAATTAACTTGATCTGTTACATTATGTTATAGAACATCAGATTTGTACAGATAAATTAAATTGAATAAAATAAAATTGTGCTTTTTGCTACCTGAGAATTTATTATAGAAAAAAACTCCTTTAGCAGGTTCACTTCTTAGAATCCTAGCAGAGAAAAGGGAGAGAAACTAAAACTAAAGTCTCAACTGGATAGCTACTGCTTTACTAGGATATAAGTAGAGATGTACTTTGTTATTATCCTATTGGTCCAACTGATGTATCATCATTGACCCAGTGATAAGGCTCGCACTACTAAAGTTTATTAATGGGCTAGGTGTTATTATAAGTCTAATAATTTGATTACATAATTAATTAGTCTATAATAATTAGTTGTCATAACATTTATTTAATTTAATAACATATAAATTAATTAAACTATGGCAATCTACATAGTCAAATTCAAACAATTTCCCCACTTGGATAACATAGTTTAACAAACAAGAACTTGGATAATAGCATGTGGCCATAACAATGAATGTCAACAACAACAATAATGTCACCATTACAACCATAGGCCAAGTAGAGGTGCCCAATAATGCAGATCATCATATTCGATAGGGTTGCTAATATCATATATGTATTGAATACTTATATTCCAAATGTTGAAACATAATGTGGAATGTGTGTAAAACTAGACATACACATCAAAATGTAATCATATATACATCTTTACGAAATGGTCTATGCATCCGCCTAAGATGCCAAAATTGAATAAATCTCAACATAATAATGAGACATAACCTAAATGTCTCAATCGATGCATTATAAAACAAATGTGCATAATTAACAATGTCATAGATGTATATATATGTAACATATGGCAATATCATTAATATTTTACTAATATTGAGATAAGAATAACATTAGTTCATCATTTCAATGAGTAACATGAAACTGCCATTGACTTAAAATACCAAAAGACCTTAGCCAAGTTTATTTTAATCACATGTTCATGAACAATTTAACACGTAAGTCTATGGTTAGTGGATTCGCAAGCATACAATTCGTTTGAACATGTATAATGCTTGTATATCTTCTATCTAACAAATTGATATTTATTATTAAAATACTTTGTACAAGTCGTACTTTCATTATTATTTTGAGAGAGGTTTACTACAACATCATTGTTGCAATATATGGTTAAAGTCCTAGAAATGCTCTCTACAACTTTAAATCTTGATATCATATTCCTTAACTAAATAGCTTTATAAGTGGTTTCATAACACATGACACATTCTGCCTCCATAGTAGAGGTTGTTGTAATTGATTGCTCGATAGTTTCTATGGTACAACTTCTCCTATTATCATAAAGATGTTTCCAAATATCAACTTCCAATCATCTACATAATTCATAAAATCAGAGTCAAAGTAGCATGCAACAATTAGAACTATAATAAGTTAGCATAAAGATTCTTTATACCTTATAAACACTTTTTAACTTCCTTTATAGTAGTCTAATATTTCTGACTAAGATTACTTAAGTATCTCCCAAGTATACTAAATCAATATTAGTATTAAGATGTATACATACTTGAGCATATAACAGGTTACCAACAGTGGAAGCATATGGGACCTATTTTGATCTTTACATTATTTTAAGGACACTAGCTTTAGAAAGAATCTCAACCCTTTGAAAGGGCGCAATACTTGCAAAGCACTAAAATGCATTAAACCTTTTGAGCATCCTTTCCAACATACAAGCTTTGAGATATGCCAAGAAGACCCTAAGATTTGTGACAATGGACCTATATGTCCAGCACGAAAAATGCATTGCTAAGATCCTTTGTATGTAAATAATATTTGCTTTGTTTCAATCATAAGGCTCATAACATTGTTTTTAATAAGAATATCATCACCATTAAGACTGGAATCACAAATATGCATTTACCTAACTTAAAATATATATATATATATATTTGTATCATTCTCCTTGAATTTAAGAGAAGTAACAATCTTAAGATCATATTTATAAGTTCTTTAAATTTGCACACTAAGTATTCTTTACTCTTCTCTTAGAAATCATCTGGTTAGTTTACACAAATAGTTTTTAGCTAATCACCATTTAAGAAGGTCATCATGCTTCTAGTAAAGCTCCAAGACAAAATAAGCTACTAACACCATAATAACTCCAAATGAGTTTACAATTGAAACAAATAAGAAAAATATTCTATAATCTAAACCTTATTTCCAAATATGGCTCTTTGCCACCAATATGGCCTTATACCTCTCAATCACCTATTAAGTATCTGTTTTGGTCTTAAAGATTCTTTTGCATCCAATAGGTTTGCAAGTAATAGGTAACTCTTTGTAATTTTACACATCGTTATGGATTATCAAAGCAATCCATCATTCACATAGGACTTTTAAATGGCTTATTGGAAAAAAAAAGTGCTATTGAGATCATTACCATTATTAAAGTCAAACTCATGATCCTACAAGTATCCGGCATAGTTATTAGTAATATTTGGTCTGTGAGCCATTTGGGATTTTCTCAAGGGCATTTTATTTGCTGGACTTAGTTCTTTTATACTACCAATGGAGCATTAAGCTCTTCCAATTTCCACAATTGATTTTACTATATGTTATACTAGATCATCTTTTAGATCTTCTAGATCAATTTGATTTATTTCAACCAGTGACGATGCTAGTGGAATAACAAATCGCATCTCTTTACGAAAGATGTTATATAGTCTTTCACTCAACTATCGAACCAATAAATAAAACAAGGTCCTTCAATAGCCCTAGTGGTATGAACTAGGCAATAAAATCTACTACTTTAGTAACCGTTACAACATCCAACAAAGTAACCATTAATAGCCTTTAGATTAAGTTACTTAATAAATGGATCATATGGCTTCACTTTAGCCTTGAAACCCTAGACATGGAAATGCCTCAAACTAGGCTTTTCCCATATAACAAATCATATGGGGTTTTAAATATAGACTTACTAGGGACTTGATTCAGAATATATACCATGGTCTTTAAAACATTGTCCTATGCAAAGTCTAGTAAAATTTAATGCATCAACATGCATCCGATCATGTCCATGAGTGTGTTATTCAAACTTTTTATGATCCAATCCTCTTTAGGCATTCTAGGCATAAGTTTGTTAGCCTAAAAAATTCAAATTCTCAGAGATATCTTACAAAAGAATCAAATTTACATTAGTTTATCATATCTCTATAACACTCAGCACCTTTATCAAAATTGACACACTTTATTTTCTTATCATTTTAAGTTCAATCTCAACTTTAAACGCCT
The DNA here is from genome assembly GCA_026873985.1 of Saraca asoca. Classification (NCBI taxonomy): domain Eukaryota; kingdom Viridiplantae; phylum Streptophyta; class Magnoliopsida; order Fabales; family Fabaceae; genus Saraca; species Saraca asoca. The sequence goes on from JANHAO010000189.1 coordinate 44,619, forward strand.
AAAAAAAATTTAAAGATTCTATCATTTCAGTAGATATTTCTATCTAACAAAAATTGATTAATCACTTATGAAAGTAAAATATCAGTATCCATTCATAGCACTTAACAAAATCAGTCCACTTACATTATTGTGAATTAACTTTAGTACATCCAATACTCTAGTCCATTTTACTTTCTCTAACTCTAGTAGGGAGTATCTCCCTTGATGCAATCAATACACTCATAAGAAAAAAAGGTAAGTCTAGGTTATGAAAAATCTCTTTTTTTATCAAGCACTCTATCCTTCTATGGAGATATCACCTAGACGCCTATGCCACAACATTGAGGATCTTCATTAATTCTAACCTTTTTGTATTCAACAATAGGATTTATTTAATTGAATAACTCTCTAATTTCCAAATGGCAATTACTCCTACATATTCATCTTGCATTTTTCCACCATTTCCAATTCGATTAATAGCTTTTATCTCTTGGTTAACTCTTGTTTCTTAATGCTTACAATAAATTTGTAATGCAAATGATTGTACCTGTGTTTAACCACCAAATATTTGATGAAACATCTCACTAGAACCAGAGGAACATCTTGATTTATTGCGAAACACACTCAAATCAACTTTCTTGTTTATCAAAATTAGGGTCCTTTAGGTGTGGCTTATTTCCATGCTTGGCACTCAATCCATGTAAAACAAACTGAGCACAAAGATCCTTTAAGTCTTCACATCATCTTCTACTTGACTAACTAAAGAGATAATTTTACTAAAAGTCTACTCACTTTCTTAGGTGTGACATAATATCTCAAGAACATCAATTTGAACCAGAAGAGACTTTAAAATATGATAAATTAAATCATTATTTTCTATGTCCACTTTCATACCCATAAGCAATTATAATAGTATATCGGTTCCATGATATGCTGACTAATTCCACTAACACCTTACTAGATAGTTTAATCAAGCAACGAGAGGTAATATCCTTTTCGGCCTTATTGAACTTTACAAATTTATCATCTATAAAGTCCATAATCACTTTGACATTTGGAGATCAACAATGCCTTTCATGAAGGTCTTATTCTTAGTATATATCATAACTATTAAGTACACTCTATTAGAATAGCCATTATGCAATAATACAATCATCATCTATCATTGGTTGTCCCTCTTTCCATGCTAAATACTAAATTTGGCGATGCCAAATATCATATCAACAATTTAGCCTAAATATCTTCTACTCAAACCTAGTTCTCATAATTAGTCCTATTTACCATTCTCATGGTAATAAATTGCATAGGTAACAAAAGATTAAGGAAATAACAATTTATGAAATTTATCATAAATTTCCAAAATTGCATGTTCAATATAGTATCTTAATGTAATATTTCCTTAATAACTATGCAATTCCAAACAATATTATGTTATGAAATGCAACACCGATAAGACATTTAAGGCTTCATACTATAATACAAGAATTGAATGCTATATTCCTAAAATGTAACACCGATAGGGTATTTAAAATTTTAAGAACATAACAAGCAATCCTAACACTCACATTATCACCAACAAATTATATTAATAATATTATACCAATAGTACTAACATAGCACTCTCTTAGATATAATTTCAAAATTCAATTTTAGAATATGCAACTAGTCCTATGATAGGCGAGTATACAATAGTAAAAAATTTCATGGCATAATATAAGCAAAATTGATTTTTACATAATTTTACAAATTACACAAAACAACCAAATAGTATAATATGTAAGAATCATACAATAAATTTTTCATGTCCAAAAAACATGATATTAATGGTCAAATAAATAATATAATAATTACATAAAATGTATTTATTTTCAAAAAATTCTAGAAAAATTACAAATAATAGTCCAATATGTAACAAAGACATAATAAAATTTTAAAGCCCAAATAATGTCAATAATTATTCAAATAAATTAGGAAAAAAATAAATAAAATATTTTATTTTTAGAAAAATCTAAAAAAAATTATCACAAATTGAATTTAGAGAGTGGAGTTTAGTGGTATAATTTTTATCACTATCTACCATTTCTATAAAGGTTTATAGGCCCCACACTTCATTAGTGTGAGTTGCTAACTATATAAATAAACTCGACCTAATTTTTTTGACAATTTCCATTTGTTAAAAATTTTGCCACATTTTGCTATTTTTTTTTTTTGGGTATGGGGTTGTAACCTCAAATCAATCTAAAAGTTAATTGATATAAAAATAAGAAAGAAAAAATTTTGAATTTGATCAATGAAACTAATTAATAAAATTTTTGTGAAATATCCTTAAATTGGTTAAATGTTTAATATAATCAAAATTGTGCCTAGCACATATACTATAAATATAAATCCAATTCTTAGATAAAAGGATAAAAAATTACATCACAGAGTATGTCAAAAATCCATAGGTCTTGAATTTGAGTCTCTAATCATCATAAACAATATACAAGTTCCATATATTGAAAACATCAAATCAAATTAAAGCTTTTCCTTACACATCCATCAAATTCATTAGAGGAACAATCATAATTTTTCTTGTTAAAAAAAGAAAGAAAAAATTGACTTTGATACCAATTGTGAGAAATTGTAAAAATTAAAATTACCAATTAACCTGATCTATTACATCATATTATAAAGCATCAGATTTATACAAATAAATTGAATTGAATGATAATAAAATTAATAAAATTGTATCTAGTGCTACTCGAGAATCCATTATAGCAAAAAGCTCTTTTAGTAGGTTCCATCATTATATCTCTAGCAGAGAAAAAGGAGAAAAACTAAAATTGAAGTCTTAATGGGGTAACTACAGCTCTACTAGAATATAAGTAGGGACTTGCCTTACTATTACCCGATTGGGCTAACTAACTCATCATTGTTGGCCCAATGACAAGGCTCACATTACTAAAGCTCATTAATGGTCTAGGTGTCATTATAAGTCTGATAATTTGATCACACAATTGATTAACCCCATAATAATTAATTTTCATGACATTTATTTAATCTAATAACATTAAACTATGGTAATCCATATAGGAAAATTCTAACAATGAAAATATATATGATTGAAATTACAATTCTTGATTCTCTTAATATTTTTTGTAAATAGAGTTCTACTTTCTTTATTTCTATCTCATGATGTAACTCTATATATCAATAACTATTTACCATATGGATAATTGTAGATAAAAATCTTTAAATTAATTATAGTAAAGAGCTAGTTACAAACAAAAATAAACTCTAAGGACCTAATTACAATAAAAGAGTATAAGGATAGAATTACACATTGGAACCAACTATAAGGACCAAAAGCTTAATTTGACTATAATTTTATTTATTCTATTCAAAACTAATTTAAATTAATTTTGTCACAATCCTAAATCTTGATCATGACCGGCTTGAATATCAATTTTTCCTATTTATAATCATCAACCTTTAATCAGATTCTATCATTCCATTATATCCATAGTTCACTTAGTTTCATTAACATCCAAGCAACTCAAATTGATTTGATCTTAAAAGAGAATAGAATTCATGGAATTACAAACCACTAATACACACACACATATATGCAAACTTAAGCCTACATAATGTACAAATTTTGCATGCAATAGGGTAAGCTATTTTTGATTCAATATCACACTATAGGATCTTAACATCTTTTGGGACCTTAAACATGCATAAACTCAGCCATTTCAAGCTCATACTAAACAATATTCCAACAAATCCATTCAATCATCAAGTCTTATCACATAACCTCAAAAACCCATTTCACTAAATTACAGCACAAATTATCAAATTCTAAGCAAGAATTACATTATAATTCATAAGAGTGGTAAGTATCACTCACCTGAATAGTTGAAACACCATAAACTACAACTTTTTGCACAAAATCTTATATGCTCTTCACAATAAAAAATAAGAGCATATTAGTTATCCTTCTTTCAAAGATTCTCCCTTTAACTTATTGTACATGATTAAATTATGGTTCCTATATCATCAATAAAGCTATATCTAATAGATTTAAGCTTTACAATGCTAGAAAAATTAGATTGATGTATGGATTGAATAGTATCATGAATAGTGATAAAAAACTTTAGAAATTCATAACTTAAGTTATACTAATGAATCAATATGATTTTGATGTTAAAATGAAGAGGAAGATGGGAGGATTCAACAGTAAAAATATAAGAAAATAACAAGTAAGATTAAGGGCTCACCTAAAGAGAGAAAAAGTGAAGGTTGTAGAAAGAGAAAGAGGAAACTTGAGGAAGAAGATGAAGAGGCAATTACATGGGTTGTATATGAGGGAGTGGCTTAATGAAGAGAAGGAACAGGTCATGGAAGGGTATTTTAGGAAAAAATAAGTTAACTTCTTACTATTTACAAGTTGACCACTTCCTTATTTTCCTTATTTCTTCCATTTGAGCCCAAATTTAACACACTTATCAATTTCCAAAAATCATGAAATTTTAATACAAATTAGTTAAATTAA
>JANHAO010000190.1:0-48251 GCA_026873985.1 Saraca asoca
TCATCTGGATTCTTCAAAGGGCCGAGCGGGTCTATAAGTAACCTGAGGTATTTTTCTTTTTGCCTCAGGAAATTTTAATGGAGGAAAATGAAAAGCTGTTGAAGCTCTTTGGCGTCTTGGCTTTCGATGAAGCTTGTTGAGACTTGGATGGCCCGTTGCATAATGGTGGAAGACATGGATGGACCGTTGCACGTGGTCCCATCGTAGAGCCTGGCTGAGGGGCTCTACGAAGTTCTTACGGTGGCTTCTGGCCACCTTCTCTGGCCGTCGTTGGTAGTCCTACTACCAGGCCTGCTAGCTTCTGGGGACGCTCCGATTCTGACCCAGATAGGCACGACAGTGGAGGAATAAGCATGAGGGACTATAGGCTGCTGCTTTGTCGCTAGGAGCAGGCTTAGAGATCAGCCTTTCCCTCTGCAAAATCATCACCTCGCTTGTCGAGGTTCTTTTGTACATAGGATGAGTTCTTCTCCTTTTCAGATATTGTAATAAATGCTTTAAACATTGTTGTATGTACACTTTTGACAGTTAATGAGAATTTCTCTTTTCGCCAATCAACTGTTCTTTACTTTCCAGTCTACTCATCATTCTGCGAGTGAGCTATGCTTTGAGCGATTACGAGTGATGCGTCCATATGTGAGGCTTATAAAAAACTCTTGTAAGACGCCAATAGTATTCATATTAGCGAGGTAAAGACCATTCGCAGGGTTTTTGAATCTCGAGTAGGCTTAGAGTCGTTACATTCTTCATTTTGTTTACGCGGTAGCAAGGTGAGAACCGTTCGTTGTTAACAAACATAGCCGCTATAGCGAGGTGAAAACCATTCACTGTAGCGAGAAAGCTGTAACGAGGTGAGAACCATTCGTTATAGCGAGGGTGCTATAACGAGGTGAGAACCATTCGTTGTAGCGATGGTGTTGTAACGAGGTGAGAACCATTCGTTGTAGCGAGGGTGCTGTAATGAGGTGAGAACCATTCGTTGTAGCGAGAGTGCTATAATGAGGTGAGAACCATTCGTTGTAGCGAGGGTATTATAATGAGATGAGAACCATTCGTTGTAGCAAGGGTGCTGTAACGAGGTGAGAACCATTCATTGTAGCAAGAGTGGAGAACTTTTTCTCAAAGGTGTTTGGCCAATCGACAATTTATATATACTTCAAAATACCACAACCGGTACAAATTAGCAAAGACTCAAAATATAGTTCTGATGGAGGGCTCAGGCTCCTGGGTGATAACTTGCTGGGCCTGTTGAGCGCGCTATCCGGATGGGTTTACCACATAGTCTTGTAAGTGGCCCTTTCTAATGAAGCGTTCGATGGCATTTTTTAGAGCATGGCACTCTGAGGTGGTGTGCCCGGCCTCATTGTGGTAGGCGCAAAATCTACTCTGATCTCGAGACTTAGCAGGTATCCTCATTGGTCGGGGTTTTTCGAAGTCCTCGTTATGCCTTTCAGTGGCAAAAATCTTGTCCTGCGTGTCCGACAGGATGCTATAGCTCTCGAAGCAGCTGCAGGGCCGCTAAGGACTTGCTTTCTTCATGAGGTGAGGAGTGGGGTGGTCAATACTCTCGCCATTCCTCTTTTTGTTTGCAGTGGGACCGTTGGGGCCCACTCAAGTTTTGAATTCCTCGGCTTCGAAGGTTTCTTCCCACCTTATATGTTTTGTCGCCCGATCATAGAATTCAGCAAGATCTCAAGCGGGGGACTTGTAGAGGCTCCTATACAGTTTGTCGTCTTTGCGAAGTCCCACTGAGATGGCTGTCAAAATACTTTCTTCTGAGGGGTTCTCCACGGAGTTGGATTCGTATCTGAATCGGGCCACGTAATCCTTGAGCGACTCGTCCTTGCACTGGAAAATCATTGCAAGGTGGCAAGGAGGTACGAGTTGTTTTTTCAATGCTCGATACTGATTGATGAATTTTCTTTGGCATTCCTCCCAGCTGCCAATACTGTGCACGAGGAGGCGTCTGAGCCAAGCGTGAGGGGCTACCCCTAAAGTGGCAGGAAAGATACGGCACTTCAATAGGGGTTCGATCGTCTGGAGGTCCATTTGTGTGTTGAACGTGTCCAAGTGATCGTTCGGGTCGCTATTCCCCTCGTATAGCGGGATGGCGGGCACCTTGAATTTCTGCGGGAGAGGTTGCTTCTCAATCTCTACAGAGAATGGTGAGGTGTCCTCATGATGTGTCTGATCACTTTGAGGCTACGGGCGCTCCTCAAGTGACTGTAGCCTCTGGAGAACCTTGTCCATCACTGGGTGCTGATTTCCACGCTAGGGGATGGAGCTTTCGACATGTTGTGGGGCCCCTGACCACTGGCTGTCGTGATCGTTGCAGGCCTCTCTCCGAGCTTCTTCTCGAAGCTGCTGGAGTTGTACCATGACCTCTTCTTGTCTTCGGGCACTTTGTACTTGTGCCTGGGCAAGTGCTTTGACAGTCTCAGCCAATTCCCTGACTGTATTTTCCAAGGCCAATCGAGACTGGTTAGGTGCTTGCTCCTTTTGCATCTCCGGTGTGATAGTGTGCTGAGACGCTGGAGCTACAGAGCTCCGAGTTGCTCTTCCTCGGGCCATTGCTGAACAGCAGTGGGAACTTCAAAGGGTGGATGAGTCCCCACAGACAGCGCCAAAATGTGTTGACGTCAAAATATGGTCTGTGTGGAGAAACCAAATTTCGGCTAACAGGATGTAGAGTTCAGGAATCAATGCCACTCTTGAAGTGTCACTGAGGATGGTCCGGAGGAAGAGAGGGAAGGAAAGACAGTGTTTTTAATGTGGTTTGGCTAAATTCGAGCGATACCGAACCCTACGTCCACAGCGGAAGTTTTATTGATAATTTGCAAGAGTTTTGTTTACAAGCTTGGCCTCCTCCTTCTGCTAACAAGGTAGTCCTATTTATAGAAGGAGGAGAGTAGACATACATTAAATGCTAGCTACAGTTATGTTACATCAATTAAATGGGAGAAGACACTAAGAAGTCTGTATCCTGGTAATAGGCTGTTAAGCAGGCCTTCTTAGGCCGACAAGTAGGCTTCGTAACTGCCATTGTGTCAGGCAAGGTGCCCTGCTATTGAGAGCTTCACAAGGAAGCCGCTAGGTTTTGCCGTAGCGAGAAGGCGAGTGCGGGGGGGCGGTCGCTGGGCCGATGTTTGAACTCGTTACTGCTGAGTCGCGCTTTTGCCGGAGTGTGGCCCTTCAGGCCACGTTTGAACGAGGCCAGCGAGATAGGGTTCGACGCTTGTTGCACTCGTTGCCGTTGTCTGAGCTCCCGAAGGTTCTTTGCTGAGATGCGAGGACTGGTCCTCGGGTTCTCGGGGACTTGTCGCACGAGGCTATTTTTAGTGTATAACAGAACCTATTTTTTATTCTAAAAGTTCAAGCACTACAAATAATACTATATTGTGGTTAATACATACAAGATAGTCATAATAACAAATAAAGGCCATCCAATGGATAGTTTGAATAAAGACTAGACTGTATATCACTTTGTCCAACTTGTGTTTTAGGTAGGTTTAGGCTGGTTAAGACTCCATGAACCGCTTCTAGCCAAGATCTAACTTGTTCAAAATCCAATCCTTGTCAACCGACTAACGCACCCAAACTATCCCTAATTGACTAATATTGGGTTAAATCAATCAATTAAGGTTAATTGGTCTCACTCCTAATAGGGATGCTTTTGGTTTATAAATCCTCTCTCTTTATCTCATTCACTTTGTCTCTCTACATCCCATTTCCTTTTTGCTCATAGTATTATAAAGTGAGAAAGAATTATTTTTCTATACTAAGCTCAACATATGATTGACCACTATTTAGTAAAAGAAATAATACAAGATATGGCAAATGTGTTAGGAGGAAGAGGAATTGCATGAGAATCTCTCAATTTGATTGGTATACATATACTTCAAATATAATAGGTATATATAGTCACCTAAGTAACTATTTAATAATAATAAATGACTTTAGCTACATGAACTTTATTATACATGAATCACTCATATCTAGATATATGTACTTTCACATTTAAAGTACATGCACATATAATGAACCTTAATAATATAATCCTAAAGGACATATAAACTATGACACATAGAAATTATGAAACTAGTATTTCCAACACTCCCCCTTAATTTTGGAATTTCTTCAATCCAAGGCTTCATCCAAAATCTTCAAATTGGAAGGGCTATACAAAGTATTTTGCATTTTATTCTCTAACATAAAGTACAAAAATCTTCTCACAATCAACCTCATGGTTATGCTTATGACCTTTAACAACAATACTTGTTTTGAGTCGCTTCCCATCTTGATTAGTATTTTTCCTCATCTTAAACATCATTGAAACTTCAATACTATCATGAAGTCTTTCTCTTCTTATAATTTTGATATCACCTTTTGCAGCGTCACTCCACTACTTATCTTTCATATTGTCATCTTCTTGTTTTTTCATAACCTCTAAACTATTGAATACTTCTCCCATCATTGTTGGAATTATCATAATTGTATCTTTGTCATTTCCTTTCAGCACAACCACAACCTCTTCATCTTAAAAGAGACAAGGCAAATCATAGGCTGTCTAGATTCCCCAACTCTAAATTGCATTTTCAACCTTAACATCTATCATAAATGGTATGATTTTTTCTTCTTCTCCAAAAAGCAAATCATAGCCTATATCTTCATCTTTGGTTACAACCATAACCTCTTCATTTTAAAGAGACAAGACAAATCATAGATTTTCTCATCTTGGATTCTCCAATGCCAAGTTACTTCTTTAAACTTAACATTTCCTTTCAAAGATAGTATAATCTCTTTTTCATTTTCAAAGAGATTAGGCAAATCATAGGTTAAAATTTCTTGGACTTTCCAAATCCAATCAACTTGTTCAAAGTTAACATCTCCTTTCATAGGTGATGAAGTATCATCTTCTTCCTCAGAAGCACAAGACTAATACTCTTTCTCTTCTTGGATTTTACAACTCAAATTTGATTTTCAACAAATTCATCATTCTCTTTGTTGAATTTTTTTGCAGTTTTCTTTTTCTATTCTTTCTTTTCTTCTTCCCCTTTTTTCTCCTCCATCATTCTTCAAAGAAGCCTTAGCTTTGAAAACTTGCTCCAAAGGCTTTTCTTGTCTTTTCTTGATCTTTAATTCATAGGCTTGTAGAGAACCCTCCAATCCTTTAAAAGTCATGGCATCTGGATCTTTTGATTCTTCAATGACACACACCACATAATCAAATTTGGAAATTAAGGAACAAAGAATATTTTCCACCACACGAACATTTTTGACATTTTCTCCATATCTCTTTAATTGATTTACAACTACCCTCACGCTTGAACAATAATCTAAAATCGATTTGGATTCCATCATCTTCAAAGCTTCAAAATTACCCCTTAATGATTGAAGTTTCATCTTCTTCACTTTGTCAACACCTTGGAGAGATGTTTTTAAAATCTCCCAAGTTTTATTTAGGGTAAAAGCATCGGCCACCATCTCAAGCATACCTTCATCTAAAGCCACATGGATCATGAAAAGTGCAGCTGATCTAATTTGCGATTACTAATCAAAGTCTCTCTTTGATTTTGATTCAAAGCTACTTCATTTTCTAGTTCTTGATAACCTCTCTTTACAATATCCCATGCTTTTTGTTGTCCACCAAGCAAGACCTTCATTTGTACACACCAAAGGGCATATTTCTCCTTTATGAGCTTAGGAATTGGTAGAAAAACAACACTCATTTTTTCTATTTTAACCAGACCCAACACTTAAAACCAAGCTCTAATACCATTTTATTGGAGGAAGAGGATTTGTATGAGAATCTCTCAATTTGATTGGTGTACATATACTTCAAATACAATAAGGTATATATAGTCACCTAAGTGTCTTTTTGATGATAATAAATGACTCTATCTATATAAACCTTATTATACATGAATTGCTCATATATAACTACAAATACTTTCACATTCAAAGTATATGCACATATAATGAACCTTAATAATATAATCCTAAAAGACATATCAACTTTGATATATAAAAATTACAAAAATATTATTTCTAACAAGATGTATACCACGTTTTATACCTGTTATATACCAAGAAAATAATTATTATATAAGTTAACATTAACATTTTAGCTGCTCAAGAATTTAACATCATAAAAATGCTCATGTACATGCACAAACCTGTTTCGCATATTATCAAGAAAAATGGAAGAGAAATTAACGAATCTAAAGTCATTATAAACTACGTAAGACTAAATATATATATGTGTGTGTGTGTGTGTGTGTGAGTTAAAACTTATAAAAACAGAAGTATATGAAGATAACTCACCTCTTACTTTAGCAAAGCTTTATGTTGATGCAAAATGGAACATGAAACTAGAACACAATAATTATTTGACAAAAGAATTGAAGTGATCTCTATTGAGAATGGAAATAAAGTTGCATCTTGACATTATAATTGTGGTTTTAGGTGTTGGTGCTTTTCACTCGAGGACTTGAAGTGATGTCTATTGAGAATGGAACTGTTAGGGGAAGGCTGTCAATCACTGCAGATTAACAATTTGTAAATTTTCAGGATTCTTGTTTTGTAAGGTCTACTGTTTTCTTAGTGAATTATGTCCTGAGGAAGCATTTGTGTAGGCCTGACATTCTGGAAATTAGAAATTCTGTAACATGCAATGATTCCGAAATGTAATCTCGAGACGTAGGCGCTTGCTGTTCCGTCTCTGCTTGCACTATGCTCAATCCCATTTTGGGATCCAGGTGCAACATGAGGGTCAAATTTTATATCATATTTTATGCAATATTATAATTAGACAAACCATAAGTAAGGATTACCAAGCTCCAAATGTGCTCACAATTAAGAATATGCGAGAAAGCAGGACCTACTAAGCCCACGAAGACGCATTATGAAGAGCTTTAAGACACCCTCCGATAAATGGAGCTGGAGGATCAGGGTCAAAAGCAATCCACCACCAAACTGGTATCCTCGAAGTGCTTATTCCATGTTTATACAACAACGGTTATTTGTAATCATATCAAGATTGATATGAAAAAAATGAGAGTTTACAAACATACTATATCTAGAATTTGGGTATGGAATCTTTCAATAATCTATCCTGCATAAAGAGTGGGAGACATTCTTCTATGGATATTTAAAAATTTCATAGCTACCATTTGGCCGGCTTCCAAACAGCGAATCCTAGTATCCCATTACTTGTAACAATGAGCCACATTAATTAATTAGGGTAAGAAAAGAATTCCTCATACTTAGTTGTTAATGCAGATAGGGAACAAAGCCGCTAAAACTGACAGCGCACATAAAAAAAAAAAAAACGTAAAAAACACTTGTGCCTTTAATCCATTTCATAATAAGAAATATAAGTCAGCAATCATATCATGCACAGCACGAGACATAAAACATTATTAAAAACGCTTGAAACTCAGCTCAAATAAATTTCCAAAAACTCAAGCCACTTGTACAGCTATTAAACAGATTAGAGACTTCTGTTGATAACATGATATAAAATAATGTGATTGTAAAATAATGCTTAAGAGAATAATTTAAATAAGAGAAACAATCAGAGAAGAAAAGGACAATATCATTTCCTTTTTGAAGTGTATCTAAGAACAAGAAGAAGAAGAAAATGTCTATTTATAGGTATACATAGAAGATAGGGAATGAATTTCACGAAATGGTGTAATAAGTACATATACATATATTAAAAGAAATGTTCTTTTACTAAGGGATGTATTGAAAAGTTCATAAATATACATGGGAGAATTCAATGGATATTTATACATGAATTTACATATATTCATAACAATGTGCACTATATATAACTATTTTTCGTAGTTTTAACCAATTGTTTTATAATTTAAAATTATCATTGCTTAGTTAATTTAATGTCAATTTACTCTTGAAAATCCCCAACTTCTTTCTACTTTCACCACCTTTTTATTTTTAATTTTTATAAAACAAGGTGGTGAAAGCTTGTTGAAAAATGAAATTTAAGAGAATTGAACTCTCAATGCAATATACACTTGATTTTAAAATAAAAGCTAGTACCATTTTAGCTATTTGCTAGTGTACGGATTTAACTCCTTTAATGTATTGTACGATGTAATTTAGAGGATAAAGTGGATTATTATAGTCATTGGTGAGAAAATTAACAACTTAAAATTTAATATTGAAAAAATAATTCGCAAACTTGTAATTATCCACTCCCTTAGTTTTCCTACCAACAATTATGATGATCCACTTTACTCTCTAAAGTGAATTTTCCACTTACATTTGATACGGTACTATAAATTTCAAATGATAAAATTTTGGAAAAATGCAAAATACCCCAATTAACTTCAAGATCTCTGGATTTTGCCTCCATCAACTTTAAAAATTTGGAAATCAAAATCTTAAACTATACAAAACTTGGAACTTACACTCATCATTCATTAGATTAACCATTTTATTAAATTATATGATTTTTTTCATAAAATTTTTAAATAAAAATCAAAATACTATTATATGAATATTGCTTTATCATGTTATTTTTTTGTACATAATTTCTCAACTCATTTTCAAATATTTAATTAAAATTCTATATATCTAATTTAACTTTTATTAATTATATAACATAGAAATTATGTGTAAAAAATGATATAATAAATCAATATACAATACTACTGTGATTCTTGCTTAAATGGTTTATGCAAAAAGTTATACAATTTAATAAAATGGTTAATTAAGTAGGTAATGGGTGTTAATTATAAGTTTTGTATAATCTAAGATTTTAATTTTTCAAGTCTTAAAAGTTGGTGGGAACAAAATCTAACTATCCCAAAGTTGATGAGGGTATTTTACATTTTTCCCTAAAACTTATACAAGGTATAAAAATAGTAGGATGGATAGGTAAAACTAAATCGAATTAATTTTCAGAAATATTTAGAAGGGGTGCAATATTAGGTCAAATATCATTCCTTATAACCCCTTGAGGTCACATGTCTTAAATTTGAATCCCACTCCCAGCAATTTCAATGGGCTAGACAATTTGTCAATATCATTATAAATCCTCAAAGAGGTTGATAACATATCCTGATTTTAGAATGAATCTACTTATATCTTACTCCTAAACTTTTCTATAAAAGAAAAATATATACATTATTTGTTATAATAATAATAATAATAATATATCATTATTCAAGAGCAGAGGCTGAGAGATATACATCATTTCTTACTTGATATTATGCATATTGTTTCTTATTCTTCTGGTAAATTTGCTATTTTTCTCCTAAATATTCTTCTATGTTTTTGTCTTTATATTATCTTCTCATTCTGCAAAATTTCTTTTCAATATTCTGCAGAATATCACCGTCGCCAACTTAATCAAGATAACCATACAAGGGTAGAATAGGTCATTAAAAAAATAAAGTTACCACGGTCTCCATTTATTATTTTTAGGAGAGATTATGATATAATATTAAAAAATGAGAGATATTAAATGTAATTAGGCCAAATTTTAAGAAAGGTGAATATAATTTCCCTAATACTATAATTTGTTTGGACTAAATTACACAGAATCATCTTGGACTATAAATCTTATGTAACTTATTATCATATATTCTTAAATTATAAGTTATGTGTAATTGATTGGATTCTTTCGATTTTACTGATGAAATCAAATCAAGCAACATGGACATAACTTATTTTAACTTTTATAACGTCAAACTGATTACATTGTTTTAAACCTAAATCATTGTATAAGAATTAAAGTTTTCACTTATATTACAATAATTTTTACTCTTCTAAAAAATACATAAAACCACCAAATTATTGCAATAATTTGAATTGAAAAGAATGAGATTGTTCTGTTTGACATTTTAAAAATTAAAACAAGTCACATGCGAGTCATATGACCTATTTCTATTATTAAAATTGACAAAATGTTAATAAAAGGGAGTAAATCGCACGAAATTATGAGTTTAGGAGTACATTATTGAGTTTCAGAATACATGAGGATAAATTGTACATGGCTTGAGGGAAATTTTTTTTATAATTTAACTATTTTATTATCAAATGTTTTAAGTTCTCAAAAAATTTTGTGATGTAATTTTTATTAATAAATGTTGGGATTTTGACTCAAATTTTGTTTTCATAAAATAGGATCATTTCTTATTTACTTCTTCTTATTTGAGTTTGAATTTTGATAAGATAGAATAATAATCAATTATTGATTATTTCCTATTATAAGTTTTCTTCCTAATCAAATTAAGTTTCTTGTTAGAAAATGATTACAATTACTTATCAGGCAAACCTTAAAGATTTATAAATACCTATTATTTAAGCATGAACAAATCGTCAAAGACAGTGGAAGAGACCAAAGAGATCAAGATGTTAAATATGAGAGTTAGTTTTTTGTAATCCTAATGGAGTTACTTGAGATCCCACAATTAGCTTTTACTTTTTTGTAGTGATTATTAAGAGTGAATAGTATATAAACTGTAAGGTATTCTAAGTGTATTTTGGGTTTAAGAATTATTATACCATTTGTATTCTCTTTCTTATTTCTATAATAGGTTTTGTTTCTTGTCTTCTCTTATGTAGTAGGCTAAAAGTCGAACTATGTTAAATATCTATATCTTGTCATTTTCTTACTTCTTTGATTTTGAACTTTGTCCTCGTGCTTCCATATCTAAATTCCCAACAAGTGGCATCAAAGCCCAATTTTGTTAAGTTTGGGTTTTGATTCAAGTTAGCCAGATTCTAGTTCTAGTTTTGCCCGGTTTGGGTGTTGATTCAAGTTTTGCCTAGTTTTGGTTTTGGCTCTACTTGGCCATGGTTGATTTTCATATTGTGCTTTATTTGACTAAAAAAGTATTGGCATAGATTTGTTTTGGAATTGTATATCAAGCTCATATTTTGTTTGAATAGTAGCTTTGTTTGTGTATTTCTTGCGATTTTGTTAAGAGAACTCTTTGTGTAGAAGATGAAGCAAATTTGGTAAATTTCTCTTTTGATGCACATATAGAGTACTAATGCTCTATTAGAGGTGAAGTTTCGATGATGTTTGAGGTCTATGGAAAAGATGATTCAAGATTTGATGAATTACTTAATTTATAATTTGAAGACTTTTAATAATGAAATTTGTGTCAAGATGGAAATTTGTATCAAGGTGAAAATTTGATAATGATCCAAATTATATTTTTGTAGAATATAATAATTTCCTATTTGCATCTTCATCTTATTCAAGTTTAAATTTTGATGAGATAAAATTATAATTAATTATTAATTATTTTCTATTATAAGTTTTCTTTCTAATCAAGTTAGGTTTCTTATTGGACAATGATTGCAATTATTTGTCAAGTAAATCTTTAATGCCTATAAATATTATTTGGGCAAGAACAAATCATTGAAGAGAGTCTCAAAGACCAAAGAGATCAAGATGTAAAATATGAGAGATAATTTTTTGTAACCCTAATGGGATTACTTAAAATCCCATAATTAATTCTTACTCTTTTGTAGTAATTATTGAGAGTGAAGAATATATATATATATATATATATTAAGTTATTATAGGAGTATTTGAGATATGGGTTTGAGAATTATTACACCATTTGTATTTTCTCTCTTATTTCTACATGGATTTCGTTCCTCGTTTTCGATTGTGGAGTAGGCTAAAAGCTGAATTACATTAAATATCTTTCTTGTTATTTTCTTACTTCTATGATCTTAAACTCTACGGTCACTCTCCTACATCAAAATTCCTATCAATAAAATTGTAACAAATTATTTATTATAGGTATAGTTCATACAAAAATTACTTTATGAAAAAAAAATAAAAAATTGTAACTATTGTAAAAAAAAAAGTGTTTTTCATTAAATTTATAGAAATACACTTGCAACTTTGACTCCAAAAGCAAAATTCATAAAACTATTTGAACTAAGTCTTCCATATTAGAGAACCATTAAATTACAAAAAAAAAAAGGCCAAAATATATAGCATGTATAAAATAATATAATGATCCAATTTTGCTTTTTTATTATGCTTCAACAATTCATTTAATTTTGAATTATTAATTTATATAAAGCAAAAATAATTTTTTTGACTAAAAGAAATCAAATTGCATAGCAAAATAAAAATAAAATTTTAATTTTAAGAAACTAGATTTGCATCATTCGTATTAAAAGAAAAACAACTAAAACAAAAATATATCTCTCTCTCAATTGAAATGCATTCTGGAACTTTATGAAGAAAGATCCAAGCATGTCTCTTCTAAGGAAAGGCCACATAATTGCCTCCACTCCCTCGCACCTTCATGCTAACATTGGCAAGTAGTGATTATAGAGAGAAAAGGGAAAAAGAAAGGGTAATTTTTTTTAGTTGCTCATCACATGAACACACAAGTGACTGACAACTATAACTTTTACAGTCACTATATTGTGAATTAGGATTTTCTACAACTTTTGTAGATATTCTTTTATAGTCATCTCATGACTTGCCTGTTAAGTTGTCTCCTTATAGAAGACTACTAGGTTGCTAGGAATCCTAATTATTCACTACTCAATGAATAAGGAATTTCTTATAACATTGTCCAATAATATAAATAAATAAATTTTTTATATTTATTTTCAAGAATCCTAGTCAACTACTACTTAGTGAACAAGGAATTTCCTAAATTATTGCTCCAATAAAATAGATAAATAAACTCTTTATTTATATTTCTATATTTTTCATCAACTATCTCATAGTTGAATTATCAATTATCTCATATTTGAATTATTCTCTCTATATAAATAAATGTGGATACATCTTACCTTATGTGTGTGACCCCTTAGGTTCACTGCTAAGCTAATAATGAGACTTGATTATTCATTATTAAATTAAACACTTTTAATTTAGTATTTAGAATTAATCTCATAAATTATTATTAATGTCTAGCAACATTTCTTGAAGACCTAATTAGCTTAAATTATAAATATAAACATTTTTAATTACAATTATTGTTTAGTACAATCCTTCCACTTGTTTAATGTTTCGGTCAAACTAAGGATATGGTATTAAGACAAAAATCCTAACCATTTGCTAACTATGTATCCATTCCTTTACACATGACTTATTTGTGAAACTTAGAAAACTCTTTTCTAATTTCAACCTCCCTTGGCTAAGGATTTCCTGAGTCAAGGTACTTATGAAACATAGGATATTTTCTTCTCATTTTAAGAAGTGATGGATCTCTTGTTGACATTCATAAACATTCATACATAGCAAAGTTATATCCAATGTTTATCCCTTTTATGATTCCTAGAAATCAAAACAACATTAAAGTATAACCAACTATACATAAGATTATTATGATGTCTAAGGTCTAAGGACCAACTAGCATTATTGCAATGTGAGAAGACTAATTTAACTTATTCATATTTCATTCAGCAATTCTTGAGTGGGTCAACTCCATGAACTCATTCTACTAATGAGCACCTACACATATGCACTAATATCTTTACACCAATGTCTATGAAATGAGACATCCTCCCAATTAAGTATGCATCTTATGTGCTAGTTTATCCAAATAATTTGTGTCCATTCTCAATGATCCTATGACCAGAAGTATTTAAGATCAAGGCTTGTAAAGAATACTATTTAATAATCGTTATCTCTATGCATGACCTTGTTTATTAGCCCTCTTGGTCTATGGACTTTATCAAGAAATATTTAAAGCATGTATGATAAATAAAATACCTTTATCAACAATGATTTATTTAAATAAAATTATTATAAAATATGTCCTATTACATCATATGTAATTGGCTTGTGAGGCACAATTCTAACAAAACAATCTTCATGCTCAAATCAAACGTTTATGGACAATCCATTAGTTTTGGTTAGACAAGAAATCAGGATGTAATTCAACTAACTTGAGTTGAGTTTTGACATTATTGAGCATATTTTCATTTAACATAAAAAGGTGTTGAAGATAGAATTAGTATGAATGTTTTGCCTCAAGCTTAGCTTAACTAAACATTGTAAAGCTTGATTAGGTTCTGTTGACGGTGGATTTTGGTCAGACCCAAATTTGGCTAATGAAGGGGGTTCTTTATGGACCTAAGCCGTTCTCTGGTCATTGAGACGATTAGAAGGTGTCAGATGGCAAGAGGAAGGAAGAGAAGAAAAAAGTGCACCGAAATCTAAGGTGGTTCGGCCAAATCCGGACGGTATCGAACCCTATGTCCACGGAGATGTTTTATTAGTATGAAGGAATGTTTACAGAGTTTTGGCTATGGCTTTCTAGCAGAGTTTCTACTGGTGATCTACTGCCTCTCTCCTTTTTTACAATAGCTCTAGCCCCCCATTTATAAAAGCATGGAGGGGTACAAATGGAACTAAATTAACTGTACATCTGTTACATCAAATATTAAATATACAAGACTGCCTACGGTACTGTAGGTTGGCTTCTGCAGGTTGTTTTCTATGGAGGGAACTTGATAGTCATATGTGCAAAATAGCGGTGCAAGTTGTTTGTTGGCTTTATACTCAGCCTTAGCAAGCTTCTGGCTGGGTAAGGCTTCGTCCATATGAGCTTGAGCTTGTACACTGGGGCTGCTGCTGGTTCATGACCTTGAGCTCGTTCGACCAACGAACTCAGGTTTTTAACGAGCTGAGGTCTTTTTGCACAACGACCTTGCGGTCTAGCGAAATCGTTCCTTTGTCAGACTCAGATTTTTCTAAGCTTTTGTCAACCCACTGCGCAATGCCAAATTCTGCTGATAACAGGTTTCATTGACAATAGATTAGTACATATTATGAAATTTACAAGCTTAAAGCTTAATTCAAATTGCTCTTAAGCTAAATGAATCAAGTAAGAAAAAATTTGGCTCCACTTTTTAACTAAACGAGTTAATTTTGTTTTTTTTTTTTTGGCTCAAAGTCAATGTAAATAAGTTATAAATCAAGTCAAATCAAATAATTATTGAGCCATGTCGAGCAAGTAGTCAAACTGCTCAACTTAACTACCACCCCTAACCTCAACCCATGTTACTCAATAGTTTTCTCAAAATATCCAATATTCATGTGGAAGAATTTAATTGCTTATAGGTTCCTCCTCCCCTTTCTCTATATATATCTATATGGAAGAATTGAAAATAGTGTTTATAGGTTCCTCCTCCCTCTCTACCTCTCCTCTCTCATATGGTATGTTTCAAGTTAGAAGGGGGAGGGAAGAGAAAAAAAAAATGAGGGAGAATGAAAGATAGGAAAAAGAGGAGAATGGATAGTTAAAAAAGAACTTCCTTTCCCTTTTTTAAGATGTGTAAAAAATCCTTTAAAATCCCCTAAAGTAGAAAAATACTAAATTGTGAGTAGTGTATGGTTTTGGAGGACTTCAGAGGGTTAATCATAAACCTCCAATCTCTTCCGCTCCTTAATCAAAACTTCTAAATAAGGAGAAAATAAGAAGACAAAACCAATTTGAAAATTTTGAATTTCAAAAAAAATTGAATATGGAAAAAGTAGTTAGCTCCGAAGCCATTTTATTAGAGATTTGGGAATTGGAGTTCAACAGATCCTCGGATTGATTTTTTGAAATTGGTATAGCAAATAAACAAATAATACTCCCTCAATTATATTGGGATTTTAAGACAAAGCACATATTACATGTTTAAGTCTTAATAGATTGAAAAGCTATTCATTAAAGTTAGGTCCCAAAAAAATTCTCAACCATCAATTCACAAAACAAATACTAATCACGAAAGAGATCACGAACCTAAATCGTGAATCAACTTTCAGACAGTACATGGTGGATTGAAATGTTTTTTCCAGTCCATACACTCTTTTGTCAATTTCAAATTTTCAAAGGAAATTGAAGTTTGCTTTCTTAATAACCAAACCAGCAAAATGGAAATGAACTATTGCTAGAAAATCTATAGATTTTTTAGTCTTATTCAATGCATCATTCATATAATCTGAACATGTGAAGTTAACAAAGTAAATTTTAATTGAAGCTCATTCAAATATATAATTAAACTGAGCGAATGAAAATAAATAATCTTTTTCTTTGTTCTAGGATGAAACATCAGTAGTTATAAGGATAAGTTTTGCAGCACTATATTGATGTCGTGTGATATGACAAATCTTAATTTTTATAGATATATCACATTTCTCAGGTCACTAGTTATGTTATATTACATTTCTTTCAACTCACTAGGTGAATATATACTAGAAATCTTATATTTAAACTTCCTCACCGTCAATATATAAAAAAATTACATTTCTCTCTGTCCCTCATCTATTGCTAATGATACAGATCCCTTACAATAGAAGAGAGGAGAAAGATGCAATGAAATGTGTTTTGCCTTGAAAACGGGGGTGAAACAGGGCCCTGTAGTAATTCAAGGAAAACGAATCTTACTGCTGATGGAATAATGGAATATTAACAAATGCCAATACAATAATTTTTTGACAAAAACTTCAATTGTAACTTTCAAATTATTAATTCCACACTTATAGTGATTCACGGTACACTTGGCAACATCAGGATATGAATTAACGGAATCATGTATGTATTTATTTATTGTCATCAGCCAAAAAAAAATGTCTATTTTAGAATAAGAAAATTTTTTACACTGGGAGGAAAAAAAAATAGGCATGTGGATGGATCCCACTTGCACACAAATATGATTGTTGACCCTACATTTGTTGATTCTATTTCCCCCTTGTGAAATAATAAACGTTTCTATTTTCCATTCTAGAACAAGACTATTTTCCTGAGTAATATTAAATTTCTTTATCATGGCACTTATCTATTCAAATATTTGTAAAGTTGACTGACGTTATATATCCAATAAACTCTTACACAATTCTCGCATATAATTTAAATCATTATATTTTTCTATGAATCCTAATTTATTGGTACATAAAAAAATTTTAGGCTTACTGTGAACAATTTCTGGGCACAAAAAAAAGGCATATAATTTCTTGGAAATGGCATATAAATTATTATTATATCACATTAATCGTCGTTGCTGAAACGTTACTAACAAAATATCATTTCCTAACCACTGAAAAGCGCCAAACAAAACGGATAAACATTATGGTCGGTTAAATACTAGAATAGGTGGAAATATCAGAATCTCTAGGGAATTCTTCAAACTTAAATGCATGTGATAGGATTCCATTCTAGCTAGACATCATGACGTGTTCAATTGCTTGAAGTGCTTGGGTGGAAAAATACCGTACATCAACATCAGGATCCTCGCTGAGTTCAACCAAACAAGGACGGATTGTCGATTCCACCACCTGAATGCCAATGTGCTCACGGCATCAAGAGAGGAAGGAAAACACGCAAGTACAGACAAAACAAACATACCACAAAGAAAAAGCTCCATCGAGAATTCAGAAATACAAGAGATTGAGTTAACAGGTTTGAGATATTTACTGGTTGATCAACTATGGGGAAGATGGTCTCCAACACCTTTGCCGCATTGAACTTTATGTTTGGAACTCTATCAGTAACAATGCGGAAGAAGTCAGAAACTGAACAAGAAGATTGAACACTGAGAAAACTATGAGATTGAAATACCTATCTTTGGATGCAGCAATAACAACAGGCAACAGTTTCGAACATGTGATCTCAGCGCCCATTACAGGAGCAAGCAGAGAGATGGCCCGAAGAATGGTCATTCGATGCAGATAGTTTGGATTGTTGAACATCTCCAAAACCTGTTCAAATATGGATTAAGTTTCCAATCAAGCATAAAAGGACGATAAGTACAGGCGGAACAAAAATTTTCAATGCAAAATTTTAGTCCTACAAATGTGTATATATGACAAAAGCAATAGATAGATATTATGCTGACTTCAGTATTACATTCAATTATAATCATTCGGGTTTTGGCATTGTCAACTACAGAGTGTAGTGCTTCAAGATGATACTTGCAATAATCCATACAAAAGAAAGCTAATGTATACACTATCAATATGCACAGTAATCTGAAGTTATGAACACATTAAAAACCAATGATCTGAAGATCTATCGCAGGGCATTACACCTCAAGGTCCATGGAAGTTGTAAATAATACAGTATATAAAAGATAACATATGAAAAAACTACTAGGCCTCAGCTCGAAGTTCTTATCATTCTCGTGATGATCATGTCAGGCAAACGGTGGTTGTAGAGGTGCAAATGTGCTACAGCAGTCTCCTGCATCTTTATAGGAGAGGAGGATCTCCTGTACTGAACTTGTCTTAAAGTAAGAGGATTCTCTTACTTAGAGTAGAAACAGGCACATGAAGAAAAAAAACACTTAAAAGAGAATATTATTATTACAAAATCTGATTTGTCAATAGGCTGAATTCCATATTTATAAGGTTATAAACCTTTTTCTTATTAGGATCTATGAATAGGAAAAGACATCTAATAAACTAAAGAACAAGACTCTTAAATAAACAAGAATACTCCTAATTAAACTAAAAAGCAAACTCCATGAAAATAAATAAATAAACTAGAAGACTCCAAAACAAACTAGAAAATAAACTCTGAAAATAAATATATAATTCAGCCTATTGGCAAAACAGAATTCATAATAATAATGTTGGAATTATGTATATATTAGGCAGTTATCTTGATTGTATAATCTTAGCTGATTGATATGTATATATTAGGTAGTTATCTTAGAGTGTATGTATTAGGAAGTTAACTTGATTGATTATATGCTGACTGTTAGAGATTTCAAATTTTAGTTTTCTTCCTTTTATAGTTAGGTTAGAATCAGGTAAGAATCAAAACTAATTATTCTAATTGATTGTATTCTATGTATAAATAAAGCTCTTGGCTGAAGAAATTACTCACAACCTTCTCTTCATACCAAAATCAAGTTGGTATCAGAAGCACTTAAATCCTTCTGCTTCTGCTATGCAAACTCCTCCTATATTGCCAACGTTCATTCCGACTCTCCTCTCTTTTCCATCATTGACAATATTGTTCCAGTACATAGACCAAGATTTCTGTCCCTGACCCTGTCCTTTTAGTCTCCAAATTATACAAAAAACAGAAGCTGCCGATCCAGACCCATACAAGACTGAACCACCTTCTTCTACCCAAAACATCTTCCTACACCCCATTTTCTGAAAAACCAAGCCAGAACCGGACTCAGCAGGCCAAAACAGACCAGACCCAGCTGTCACCACTGCCTCATGTGCCACTCCATACTGATGTGTAAACCACACATGCCACCCTAGCTTGACCTCCTCTCCCTGACCAAGCCCCCTATACCCTCAAAATATCCTTTTGCCTTTCCCTTTTCACCCTTTTTTACATTGCAGGGAAAAAAAAAAAAAAAGAAAAACCCAACATCAACAAACCTCTTGGAGTGCTTCGGTTCAGTTATGGTTTAAGAGTCAAGGTTTTGACAAACACTTGACTAAGAAGGCTACAATTTTCCCGAAGATAGTCAAAGTAACCGGAAGAAGATTGATGCACAATCATGCGCAATATTATAGCAATCAATTAATCCAAAATTGTTAGTTATTTTTCACACATATAATACTTGCTAAACTTTTTGGGAAAAGGCTAAGAAACTATATACTAATGATGTTCAATGATTATATAATGTTGTGACCAGTTTGAAGGATTGGAAACAGGATTCAGATTTGTACTCTTATCTTAGCACTAAAGCAACAATAGAACAATACAAGAAGATTCTGAACATTATTGCCAATGTCAAAAAGCAAGAAAAATGAGACAAGTTTTTCATGGTTCTTATTCTTGCAGGATTACATTTTGATCTTGATGCTTTCCCTCAACAGCTACTGGGCAATGCTGATATTCCCATGGTAGATGATTTGACCAATTTATGATTCTCTCCTTCAATCACAATAGTTCTCACCATCACCGACAATTCCACCTTGGTGACACATACTAATGATCGAGGGCGTGGTGGTGGTCGAAGCAATTGAGGAGGGCGTGGTGGTGATCGAAGCAATCAACCTCAATATACTCATTGTCATAAACCAAGACATACAAGAGATAAATGTTTTGCCCTGCATAGTCAGCCTCCCCAATCTGTCAATGTGGTTCAGAATGATTCTAGTGACAATCAATCTTCTATCTCCACCTCTGATCCAGAGTATCAGAAATTTCTTCAATACAGGGCATCCAAACATAAACAGCCACACAACACACTGCACCCATTTTGGATACTGGTAGTTCAACAACTTGCTTATCTCATCCTACATCTCTTAATCGTTGGATCCTTGATTCAGGAGCTTCTGATCACATATATAGTAATCAATTATTATTTACTATTCTTGATTGTAATTCTAAGTCTCTCCCTTCAATTACTTTGGCAATGGTTTCAAAACAGTTTCTCATGGTATTGGTCAGGCTGAACCTCTTTCTTCCCTACACCTAGAATCTGTTCCTTACATGCCCAATTCTCCTTTCAATTTGATTTCTATTAGCCAACTTATCCACACTCTTAATTGTTCTATAACCCTTTTTGCTTATTCTTTTCTTATCCAAGATCGAGGCTGTGAATCAAAAGGACTCTACTAAATTCAGCTTGCATCTTCAATTACCTGTGTTGCTACAGATTCTCTTGAAACAATCCATTATCGTCTAGGTTATCGAAATCTCTCAAAGCTACAAAAAATGGTTCCAAGTCTATCAAATTTGAAACCATTGCCAATTATTCTCAATTTTCAAACTCTTTATTTTTAAAATTCCTACTCAATTTGGATTAGCTATACACACACTTCGTAGTGATAATGCCTTGTGTATTTTTCTACATCTTTTAACTCCTTTGTGTCTTCACAAGGTATTATTCATCAATCAATATTTCCTCACACTCCACAACAAAATGGAGTTACTAAAAGAGAGAGTCTTTTGGTTGAAACTGCATGAACTCTCTTATTGCATGCAAATGTTCCCTTTTGTTTTTAGGGTGATGCTATTTTAATTGCTTGTTATTTATTAATCACATACCACCTTCTATTTTGCAAAATCAAGTTCCATATTCTATTTTGTACCCAATAGAATCTCTTTATAAGCTTTCCCCTTGTATTTTTGCATCCACTTGTTTTGTTCATGATCTTACTGTAAGGAAAGTCAAATTATCAACCCTATTCATAAAATGTGCTTTTGTGGGCCACTCAAGGTTACAGAAAGGGTACAGGTGCTAGTCTCCAAGTTTGAATAAATATTTTACGTCTATTGATGTTACATTTTTTGAGACATCTCCTTTCTTCTCTTCATCTAGGGAGTCCATTCCAATCATTGAGGTTTTACCCTTTCCAGACATTGATTCGCTATAGTTTTCTCCAAGTCCATCCACTCCTCAACAAAACAAGCCTCTTATCACTTATCAAGGACATCCTCATGCAATTGAGCCTCAAATGACTAAAGATGCACCTATCTTATCTCATATCCTCCTGATAGTCCTCCCATTGCACTCTGCAAAGGTACTCAATCAACTCGTAATCCTTATATTGTTTATAATTTTTTGAGTTATCATCGTTTATCTTTATCCCACTATGCCCTTGTTTCTACCTTGTCTTCTGTTTCTATTCTTAAGACTACACAAGAAGCTCTCTCTCACCCAAGGTGATGTCAAGCGATGCTTGATGAGATATCATTCATCAAGCAATTAATAGACAAATTAAAATACATGAGATCTAGTTCTTTTATCTCCAGAAAAAACTACTGTTGATTGCAGTTGGGTATATATTGTCAAGGTTGGTCCTAACGAAAAAATAGACTAATTAAAAACTCAATTGGTTGCTAAAGGCTACACTCAAATTTTTGGTCTTAACTATAGTGACACTTTCTTTCCTATCGCCAAGATTACATCAATTTGTCTGCCTTTCTCAGCTGCTACCATTCATCACTGCCCTTCACACCAATTAGATATCAAAAATGCATTTTTACATGGAGACCTTAAAGAAGTATACGTGGAGCAACCTTCAAGGTTTGTTGCCAAAGGGAGACTAGTCTAGTTTGTCGATTGAGAAAATCTCTATATGGCCTTAAACAATCACCATGAGCCTAGTTTGGAAGATTTCAGCATGTGCCAGAGTGAGGCAGACCACTTTTTTTTTTTTTTAATCATCATTCATCTATTTCTCAGTCCATATATCTCATTGTTTATGTGGATGATATAGTTATTACAAAAATAGATCAAGATGGAATTGATCAACTCAAGCAACATCTATTCATCATTTCCAAACAAAGGACTTGGGAAAACTTCAGTATTTTATTGGCATTGAGGTGGCTCATTCTCGTTCTAACATTTCTATCTCCCAACAGAAATATGCTCTTGAAATTTTAAGTGAGACAGGCAAGATGGACTCTAAACCTATGGACACTTTTATGGATCCTAATGTTAAACTTCTACCAGATCATGGAGAACCTTTTTCAAACCTAGGAAGATATCGCAAGGTTGTTAGAAAATTAAATTACCTCACAATAACTTGACCTAACATTTCCTTCGTTGTGAGTGTGGTAAGTCAGTTCCGCGATTCACCATGTGATGTTCATTGGGCTGAAGTGGTCTGAATTCTTAGATACATCAAAGGAAATCCAAGTAAAGGTTTATTATATAAGAATAGAGGGCACCCTCAAATTATTGGCTACTCCAATGCTGGTTGGGTAAATTCTCCAAGTGACAGTGCTCTACTTCAAGCTATTGTATTCTTATTGGAAGAAACCTTATTTCTTGGAAAAGTGAGAAGCAAAATGTGGTGGCAGGATCAAGCGCAAAGGCCGAGTATCAAGCCATGCCATTAGCCACATATAAACTCATGGCTAAAATAGTTGATTAGGAGTTGAAACTCTATGAACCTAGGACTATGGAGCTTGTATGTGACAATCAAACAGCATTGTACATTGCATCTAATCCTGTCTTTTATGAAAGGACCAAGCATTTTGAAATTGATTGCTATTTCATATGGGAGAAAATTGTTGCAAAAGAAATCAACACCATATTTGTAAACTCCAATGATCAATTAGCTGACATACTCAAAATCCTTCTGAGGTCCAAGAGTAAGTTACATGTGTGATATGCTTGGTGCAGGACATATATGCTCCAACTAGAGGGAGAGTGTTGGAATTATGTATATATTAGGAGAGTGTTCGACTTATGTATATATTAAGTAGTTATCTTAGATTGTATATATCAGGAATTTATCTTAGCTAATTGATATGTATATATTAAGTAGCTGTCTCGGATTATATATACTAGAAAATTATCTTGATTGATTATAGACTAACTATTAGATATTTCTAGTTTTAATTTTCTTCCTTATACACTTAGGTTAGAATCTGGACTAACTACTCTAATTGATTGTATTCTATGTATAAATAAAGCTCTTGGCTAAAGCAATCGCTCACAGCCTTCTCTTCATACCAAAATCAAGTAATAATATTTTTTTTTTCAAGTTCTTTTTCTTTGAGAGCATCAAAGGGAGTTTTTACCACCTCCCACTACGTCAGTTAGTTCAACAGCGAGGATCAACCTTGTTCAATGACAGCTAACAATAATGATAACCTTATACATAAGGGCCAACTCAATGACTATTACACAAGGTCAATTCCTTTAATTGTTCTGAGACATTCAGGATTTTTTCAAAAGCATTCAACAAGACTTGCAAGGCCTACTTACAGCAATTAAGAGGCTAGAAATAACATCCAATTTCTAGAACCAAAATGATCAAAACCTAAACTTTCAAAACTAACATAAGTGTAACCGCAAACTACGACAACAAGGATCAGAACCTATCATTCAACCAACAAGCAATCGGAACTAAAATTTTCGTAATCGACAGCCGCAATATAAAGAAACAAAACCTATCATTCAACCAACAATGCAACAAAACATGGGATAGAGGCAGTACATAAACTAGCAACTAGTTTACAACGATGATTCTAATGAGGTCAATTATATAGATTCAGGCATGAGGAAATAGATCAAAATCTAGACTATGGCAGCTATAAGCTTAGAGTTGAACTTCTTACTTTCAACAGGCACCTTCATGTTGAAGAATTTCTAGACTGACTATGGGAAGTGACAAGATTCTTTGAAGCCATGAAACTATCGAAAGAGAGGCTAGTCAAGATTGTAGCTTACAAACTTAAAGGAGATGCTATAGTTTGGTGGGATAATATTTGTGCAACTAGATATCAACAAAAGACAGGTCCAATTCAGAATTAGAGGGAGATGTGCTAGTTGCTAATGGGTTGATTTCTCCCTACAAATTATGAACAAATCTTATTTCAAAAATATCAAAATTGTCGTCAATGTGACAAATCTGTGAATCATTATACAATAGAGTTTCTAAGGCTACAAGTGCGCAACAACTTGCATGAAGCTAATTCCCAAGAGGTTGCTAGATATGTTAATGGGTTCAAGACCACATGTCTTTTTACAATTTGTTTACTTGGTGGATGCTCAGACGATTGCTAGGAAAATTGAGACACAATTAGAAAGGCAATTAGCCATGTCTAGAAGAGCTTCTTCAAGTGCACAAAGGCAAAATGCTACAAATATAGAAGTCACAACCCCTAAGTTACAAATTCATCCTGTAGAATCTTCAAATAAAAGGCTACACAAAGCACCTGACAACACTGCAACAATTCCCCCAACTATTAGTAAGAATCCATATGTCTAACCATCTATAGATAAGTACTTCAAGTGTGGTGAACTCAAACATCATTCTAGTGATTGCTCATGTAGTAAGACTATGAACTTGGTAGAGTGTGATGATGACAAAGAAGGAAAAACCTTTTGATGAAGAAATAATGGTAAAAGAAGCTTATGAAGGAGAAAGAGTGAACTTTGTTATGCAATGATTGCTCTTTAAACCAAAACAAAAGGACCACACACAATGCCATAATATCTTTCGCTCAAAGTGTACAATCAATCAAAAGGTGTGTATCATGATCATAGACAACCAAAGCAATGAAAATATTATCTCTAGGAAATTGGTAAACCACCTTCAAATAAAAACAAGGAAGCATCATGCTCCTTACACAATTGGCTGGATCAAAAAAGGTGTTGAGTTAAGAGTAATTGAAACTTGCCATACCCCTATATCCATCAGCAAATTCTACAAGGACACCGTAGTCTTTCATATGGGAAAAAACAAAAATCATCATTAAACTAATTGCAGAAATGAAGACAAAAATCAAGGCCCATACGATGGAAGAAATCTCTTAGTACTTCTAAGAAACCTAATATCATATTTAGTATTAAGATCAGGGAGGGAGTTTATATGTTGATTAAGGAGAAGTAGAAATTCCTGAGAAGTTGAAATCATTATTTAAAGCCTTTACAGACATCATGACTGAAGATCTTCCTAATAGTTTGCCTCCACAATGCAAATCATGCAACACCAGATTGATTTCCTACTAGGAACTAACCTGCCTAATTTGCCACATTACATAAGGAACTCTAGAATCCAAAATTTCGCAAAACAAGGTAGAAGAATTGCTAAAGAAGGGATTTATACAGGAGAGCACAACTCCATGTGCAGTACCAGCTTTCTTGACACCAAATGAGGATGGAAGCTAATGAATCTATGTTGACAACCAAAATATAAATAGGATAACCATCATATATAGGTTTCCTATTTCTTGATTAGATGACATGCTAGATAGTTTGTCCAATTCAAATGTATTTTCAAAACTTAATCTAAAGAACGGCTAATATCAAATTTGAATAAAACCCAATGATGAATGGAAAATGACATTCAAAACAAAAAAGGCCATACATGTAACTTGTCATGTCATTTGGATTGTCTAATACACCAAGTACCTTTATGAGATTGATGAATCAAATCCTAAAGCTTTTTATTGATACGTTCATGGTATTGTACTTTTGATGACATCTTAATCCACAACAAGAATGAAGCTAAGCAAATGGATAATCTTCATGATGCACTCACCAACTAGCTTCATGTTAATACCAAGAAGTGCAGTTTCCTTACAGACAAGCTATTGTTCCTAGGTAAGTGCAATGTCCTTATAGACAAGCTATTGTTCCTGGGTTATGTAGTTAATTCAAAAGGGTTGTATGTTGATGAAAAAGCAAAGTAGCAGCAATTCGTGAGTGGCTAGCCCCTAAAACTGGGAGAAGTTTATAGTTTTCATGGATTGGCCACATTCTATAGGCATTTTGTCAAAAATTTCAGCAGCATACCAGCTCCAATAATAAAATGCTTGAAGAAAGGGAAATTTCATTAGGGAGACGAAGAAGAAAAGAGCTTTGCTTTAATTAAAGAGAAGCTATCTACATCTCCTATATTGGCTCTCCCTGATTTCAACAAAATTGGTTAGCTGATTGTGATGCATACGAAATTGGGATTGGTGCTGTCCTATTCCAAGAAGGGCAACCAATAATGTACTATAGTGAGAAATTGAATGAAACAAGAAGAAAGTGGTCTACTTATGAGCAAGAATACTATGTTGTGGTGCAGTCAATAAAACATTAGAGACATTATTTGTATCCATGAGAGTTTATTCTCAATAATGATCATAAGACCTTAAGTTCATTCAGAGCCAAAAACACTTGAACAAGATGCATGCCAGGTAGGAGAGCCTTCTTACTCGTCACAATAACCACAGAGGTCATAGGTTTTGAATACTTGAAGGATCTCTATGCAGAAGATGAAGACTTTGAAGAAACATGGATCAAGTGCAAAGAGAATATCTGTGACAATAATTTCATCCTTAAAGATGGTTACCTATTCTATGGAAACAAATTGTGCATTCCTAGAGGTTCATTGAGGGCCAAGTTGATTAGGCTTCACAGAGGGGGTTTAGGCAGTCACCTTGGCAGATTATTGGCCTTAACTCAAGAGACATAAGAAAATTTGTGCAGAAGTGTCGAGTATGCCAAAGTACAAAAGGTTATGCTCAAAATACTAGCCTTTATACTTCTTCACAGTTCCTTCCAAACCATAGGAAGACCTATTGATGGACTCTGTCTTGGTCTTCCACGAACATAGAGGTATGGATTCCGTCTTTGTGGTTGTGGATAGATTCACAAAGATGGCACACTTCATTGCTTGCAAAAAGACCCATGATGCCTCACGTGTGGCTAGCCTGTTGTTTAGAGAGGTTGTGAGATTGCATAGTACGCCTAAAAGCATAACTTATGATAGAGATACAAAGTTCTTAAGCCACTTCTGGAGGACTCGGTGGAAATGTTTCCAAACTGAATTATAGTTTGGTAGTTTTTTCCATCCTCAAACCGAGGATCAAACTAAAGTTGCCAACAAGACTCAGGGAAATATTATTAAAAGCCTTTGTAGAGGAATGCCAATGTAATGGGACCATTTTCTTGCATAAGCATAATTCACTTACAACAATATTGTCAACAATTCCATTGGAATATCACCTTTCAAAAAAGTGTATAAAAGGATTCCAAAACATACTTTAGATCTGGTATCATTGCCCAAAATACCAGGATATAGTATTCCTACTGAACATATGGCTGAGAAGATCAAAGCTATTCAATTGGAAGTCAAAGGAAAGCTTAAAAATTCAAACGCTAAATACATAGGGGCCACAGATAAACACATAAGGCTGAAAATATTCAAAGAAGGTGATTTGATTATAGTTCATTTGCGTAAGGAACGATTTCCTATAGGAACCTCAACAACTGCGGAAGAAGATCGGTCCTTGCAAAGTTTTGAGTAAGATCAATGACAATATTTTATGGGGTGGATCTACCAGAGTCCTTAACCATTTCTAATACCTTCAATGTAGCTGATTTATATGAGTATCATTCTCCTGATACATTGCTATATCCAGATGTCAACTCGAGAACAAGTTTTTTTGAATTGGAGGGAATTAATTTAGAACAAAAGTCATAGGGTTAGTAGGATTCTAGTATGACAAATAAATGGGATTCTAAGTTTAATTTATTTTCATACTTTCTAATTTATTTAGGAGTTTTCTAGTTTATTTATTTATTAGTTTGTTTTCTAATTTATTTAAGAGTCTTGTTTTCCTAATTTATTAGATGTCTCTTCCTCTTCCTAGTAAGAAAAGGCAAAGCTTTATAAATATGTAATTCAACCTATTGGCAAAACAGATTTCATAATAATAATATTTTGTTTCAAGTGTTTCTTTTATTTGAGAGTATCAAAGAAAATTTTCACCACCTTCCACTATATCGATTATTTGCAATACTAGACTCCTACTAACCCTACGACTCTTGTCCTACATTAGTCCCCTCCACTCCAAAGAAACTCATCCTCAAGTTGGCATCTAGATATAGCAATGTATCATAGGATAGATACTCATATAAATTGGCCACATGGAAGGTATTAGAGATAGCTAACGATTCTGGCAAATCTACCACATAAGCATTGTCATTAATTTAACTCAAAACTCTACAAGGACCTATCCTCTTCTTCTACAATTTGTCCTGGGTTCCTATAAAAAATTATTCTTATGCAAATGAACTATAACCAGATCACCTTCTCTAAATACTTTTAGCCTTGTGTGTTTATTCAAGGGCTCTTTGTATTTATCATGTGATTCTCCAAGCTTTCCTTTAACTTCTAACTAAATAGCCTAGATCTTCTCAACCGTATATTTAGCAACAATGATATATCCTGATATCTTGCGCAATGATTCCAGATCTAAAGTATGCTTTGGAATCCTCCTATATACAACTTCAAAAAGTGATTTTCCAATGGACATGTTGATAGTATTGTTGTAGACGAATTCTGCTTGCGCAAGAAAATGGTACCACTGCTTTGGCACTCCTCCACAACAGCTTCTAATAATATTTTTCCAAAGTCTTATTGTCTACTTTAGTTTCAACATCAATTTAAGGATGGAAATAACTATTAAATTGTAAGTCAATTTGGAAAAATCTCCACAAAGTCTTCTAGAAGTGGTTGGAGACTTGATTAATCAATTTAATGAAGGTACTTGGTGCATTAGATAATCCAAATGGCATGGCAAACCACTCGTATAACCTTCCTTGTTTCTTGAATATTGTTTTCCATTCATCACCAAGTCTTATTTGGATTTGATGACAACCATTCTTTTGATCAAGTTTTCCAATACCTTAGAACTGAACAAACTATCAAGCATGTCATCTAATTGAGGAATAGGAAACCTATATTTAATGGTTATCCTATTTATAGCTCGGCTGTCAACATACATTCACTAGCTTCCATCCTTCTTTGGTGTTAATGAAACTGATACTACACATGAACTTGTGCTCTCTTGTATAAACCCCTTGTTTAGCAATACTTCTACCTTATCTTGTATGTTAATGAATAGGTAAGTTAAAGTGACAAGTCTATATAGGATAAATGATAAGCCTATATAGGTTAGAAAAAATGATAAGTCTAGACTTATTAGAATCCTATTAGAACTCTATCTCTTGTATACATTTTCATTGTAAATATACATGCTTGGCTCATTGTAAAGCACAGCTTCATAATAATATCTTCTTTATCTCTCCCTTTTAACATAGTATAAAGCGGTATCATCCACCTTGAGGCGTTGTTGGTTATACCACTTTTGGCAACCTCAACGAGGTTAAACTACTCATGTAGAATTTAGGTTTAATCTTGTTCCTTTTGTAATTGAGTTATTTGATTTCGTGAAGTAAAAAAAATGGAAAGGAAAATTGAGTTGTTATTCTAGTAGATTTCAAGGTTTATTTATTTTCTTTGTTGGGTATTTTGGCTTTCAAGTAGACTTTTTCTTGCTTTGATGTGTTGAATTTGTAAGGCAGTGTGCCTTATTTGTGGTGGTTGGCTGCAACTGGCATAGTTTGGGAGCAATTTTTTTTGTGGTTATTTTGGCAGTTTGTTTTTTGTTTTGGTGTAATTCCAACCAAGGGTGTTGGTGACTATTTGACATGATTCCAACCAAGGCTATTGGTGATTTAGAGGACCAGCTAAGAGGAAGCAGCTCAAGGGAAGCTAGCAGAAGACTTCTAGAAGCTGTGTCGTTTTTGCCTTGTGCCAAGGAGAATAACCGGAAAAAGATCAAGGAAGCAACCAGGGATAGTTGACTGAAGACTTCTAAAAATTGTCTCTGCAGAGTATTTGGCGTTGTTTTTGGGGTTTGAGTGTTTGGTTCAAGAGGAGTTGTCTGCATGTTGTGTTTGTTGTAAATCGTTTGTGCAGTTTGAAATTTTTCCAGTTTTCTTTATAGTTATTTTTATTATATTTTATTTTTGAAAGTTCAAAATTAATGTAACAAGGTTTAGAAGCTTCAACTTGAAGGGAAGTGTTAGTGAATAGGTTAGTTAAAGTGATAAGCCTATGTAAGTTAGAATAAATGAAAAGTCTAGACCTATTAGAGTCCTATTAGAACTCTATCTCTTATACACATCTTCATTATAAATACACATACTTGGCTTATTGTAGAGCACAGCTTCATTATAATATCTTCTCTATCTCTCCCTCTTAATATTGTAGAATTTTAGACTCTAAAGGGTTCATCCAATAATGTGGCAAATTAGTCAAACTAGCTCCAAGTAGAAAATCATTCTAGTGTTGCACCATCCTCATTGGTGGCAAACCATTAGGAAGGTCTTCAATTATGATGTCTGTACACTCTTAATAATGGCTACAACTTCTCAGGAATTTCTACCTCCGTTGAATCCTTTTTCCTTACTTAATCAACACATAAACTTCAACCCTATTCTTAATACTAAACATGATATTAGATTTTTAGAAGTACTAAGAGATTTTTCTTCCATCTTATTAGTCTTGATTTTTGTCTTCCTTCCTATAATCGATTTAATAATTATTTTTGTTTTTCCCCATATGATAGAGTAAACTTTCTCTCTTATAAGTTAGACATCATACTGCCAAGGCTGTTCTAACAATAAATGACACATCCATATCAACTATATCACAAACTAAAATGTCCTTGTAGGATTTTCCAATGGATATAAAGCCATGGCAAGTTATAGTTATTCCCAACTTAACACCTTTTTTGGTCCAACCAATTGTGTAAAGAGCATGATGCTTCCTTGTTTTTAGTTAAATGTGGTTTACCAGTCCTATAGAGATAATATTATCATAGCTCCTGCTATCTATGATCATGTCACACCCTCTAGTTGATTGTACACTCTAAGTAAAAAATGTTATGGCATTGTGTGTGGTCCTCTTGTTTTAGGGTAAAGAGCCTGTTGCATAACAAAGTTCACCTTTTCTCTTTCCTCATAAGCTTCTACAATTATTTATTTGTCAAAAAGCTCTTCCTCCTCTATGTCATCACACTCTACCAAGTTCACAATCTTTTTGCTTGAGCAATCACTAGAATAATGTCCGGGTTGACCACACTTGAAGCACTTATCTATGGATAGTCGGACATATGTGTTCCTATTGATATTTGGGGGAATTGTTGCAGCTTTCTCAAGTGCTTTAGTGGTCTTTTTATTTGAAGATTCTGCAGGATGAGTTTGTAACTGAAAGCTTGTGGCTTCTTCTATACTTGTTACGTTCTCCCTTCACAAACTTGAAGAAACCCTTCTAGACATAACTGATTACCTTTCTAATTGCGCCTCAATCTTCTTAGCCATCATGTGAGCATCTGTCACAGTATACACATTCTGAAAGGCCATGTGGTCTTGAATGGAGACCTTTAACCCATTAACACATCTAGTAATCTCCTAGAAATCAATTTCACACTAGTTATTGCGTGCTTGTAGCCTTAGAAACTCCTTTGTATAATCATCCAAAGACCTCTCATGTTGACAATTTTCGTATTTATGAAATAGGATCTGCTCATTATCTGCAAGAAGAAATCGACCCACAAGCAATTGGCGCATCTTCCTCCAACTCTGAACTAAACCTTTCCCTTGTTGATACCTAGCTTCCTGCAAGCTGCAGCACCTTTTAGTTTATAAGCCACAATCTTGACTTGCCTCTCTTCTACTACTTTCATGGCTTCAAAGAATTTCTCCACTTCTCATAGCCAATCTAGGAATTCTCCAACATGAAGGTGCCTATTGAAAGTAGGAAGCTCAACTCTAAGCCTATAGCTGTCAAAGCCCTGATATTGACCCGCTTCCTCATGCCTAAATGCTGGAAAATTAACCTCTTCATCAGAATCATCATTGTAAACTGATTATTGGGGTTGCCGGTCTATATATAGCCTTCGGCACATGTTTTGTTGAGTAATTGCTTGAAAGATTTTGGTTCTTCATATTGTAGCTCTTGGTTACGAAAATTTTGGTTCCAATTGCCTACTGGTTGCATGATAGGTTCCAATTCTTATTATCGTGCGTCATGGTTATGCATATATTAGTTTTGAAAGTTTGGATTTTGATC
Organism: Saraca asoca; assembly: GCA_026873985.1. Lineage (NCBI taxonomy): Eukaryota > Viridiplantae > Streptophyta > Magnoliopsida > Fabales > Fabaceae > Saraca > Saraca asoca. The sequence goes on from JANHAO010000190.1 coordinate 32,297, forward strand.
ATTTTGGTTCTGAAAATTTGGTGCTATTGCTAGCCTCTCAACTGCTGCAAGTAAGCCTTGCAAGACTTGTTGACTGCTTTTAGAAAAGTCCCAAATGTCTCAAGACAATCGAAAAAATTGACGTTGTGTAACAAGCTCATTGAGTTGGCCTTCAGGTAAAAGGTTATGATTATTATCACCTGCCATTGAACACTGTTGATCCTCGCTCTTGAACCAACTAATGTAGTGGAAGGTGATAAAAACTCACTTTGATGCTCTCAAAGAAAAGAAACACTTGAAAGAAATATAATTATTATGAAATCTGATTTTCCAATTGGCTGAACTACATATTTATAAGGCTATAAACCTTTTCCTATTAGAAATAGGAAAAGATATCTAATAAACTAGGAACAAGACTCTTAAATAAAGTAGAAAACTCATCATTAAACCAGAAAGCAAACTCCATGAAAATAAATAAATAAACTAGAAGGCTCCTAAATAAACTAGAAAGCGAACTTTATGAAAATAAATTAAACTTAGAATCTTACATTATTTGTAATACTAGAATCCTACTAACCCTATAACTCTTGTCCTACATCAATGTGGGACTACATGTAGTGAATATCTCTCACCTCTCCTCTCCTCCCCTCCTAACATTCCAGCTTTTCATAGTGATTTGACCAAAACTAGAAGTAAATTGCCTACCAATCCACCTGAATAATTAGTAACGAGGAGTGCAAAGGATACATAGCTACCCACAGAGCTCTATTTTGCTCTTGTAGCCAAAGTATTCAACTCATGCTATTCCGATCCTAAAGTTCCAAAAGGAAACTAATATTCAATAGTCAAATCATTTGTCACCACAATCACTTCATGGATAAACCTTTTTCCTTTTACATTCAATAGCAGAACACTGCAAAAGAAAGTATAACATTTGGAAGCAATTACTTCCCACCTCCATCGTTCCTACTGCATCTTCAATGAAAAGTTGCAAACCCTTCCTTTCTTTTTTGTTTGTTTTTCTTTTGGCCATTAGTTGCTTTCCTTCTTGAAAATCTTTAAATATGTAAGAATCTAGAGAACTGATGGGTGTCTTAACCCAGAAGTACAGCAATCAGAACTCTGACAATAGAATACAGAAACTAGCACCACCTTGGAGTGTCATCCCCTACATATTCCTCATATGACTAACTGATCAACTTACTTTCATTTTTCTTGCAATAACAATCCCCATAGTTTTTCTAGTTTCTATGGTACTTCCACGTCCTGAAATCACTTAGTATGACCTTTTCACACATTAACTACCAATTTTAACCTTCCCCATTTCTGGTTGGAAATTATTATTCATCAAATTCCATTCTGATAATCCAAGTTCCCTGTGGACTAACTACCGTCATCGATAATTTTGTCTTCCGCGTACCACAATGTGTGTGTGCATGCGCATAAAACTTCTCCAAGAGTGCTCAAACGTGTAAATATGTAATATTATGTGTGTGTGTGTGTGTGTGTGTGTGTCTTGAAGAGAAGACAGGATTTTACTTTCTTGTCTTCCATATCTATAGCTAGCTGATACTGTAAATTACCAGATGTTAGAAGTCTAAGAATACAACTGACTGGTTAATACAAAACTCATGCATCAATGCACACTTTAATTAAAATAAGGGAAAATTACAGTTTCTCACACCTGTAATATAAAAAGTGACAATGTGTCCACTTGCAGTTTAATTTGTTAACAAATTACTCACCCAAGTTCATTTTTCTTCAATTTTTTTCAGAAAAATACATAACTTCTATGCGCACTCCTTTGTTCCTCTTTCCTATGAATCTTATGCCATTGTTCTCTACATATTCTCAATTTTTTCACCAAAATTCATTCTTAGAATCTTCAAATTCTCACATTTTTTGGACATACTCATACTGTATTTTTGTGGAAAAAGTGAGGATTTCCATAGAATAATGACGTAGGATTCATGGGAAAAACATAGGATTCATGGGAAAGACAAAGATGGGAGTGCATGTGCAAGTCGCATGTTGTTTCTATCAAAACTGATGAAAATTGATCTCAAGTGAATAATATGTCAACAAAGTGAACCACAGGTGGACACATTATCACTTTTTTAAACGATAGGTGGACAATATGAAAATAGCCCAACCACCTGCTTGTAAACTATAATTTACTTTTAAAATAATGTTGAAGAAATGCAAAACAACAATGGAGAACAGGAAAAAAAAAAAGAATTAAATTTTATCATATCCCTGCAATTTATAATTTTCCACTATATGTTTTTCTTCTGTCCATGACTCTCTTTTCAATGGGCTTATAGAGAATTGCAAGGTCGATATGCACTCACAAGTATTAGGATTCAAATGAGAAAAAAGAAAGGTTGAAAGTAATAGATAAGGAAATTAAGCTTTTAACATTTATAATTTTCCATCACTTTTTAAGCAATGAAAATTATGAAATGTATCCAAATCAAATCATAAAAAATACTTAAAGTAGCCCACTTGCATAAACAATATACACAGACATGAATGGTGAACTGTAAGTATCTATTTAAGTGAACAGAAGAACCTGTGGAATTATGTGCTGAATAGCCCATTCAGGACCAAATTCTTCTGCAAGGCGTTTCAAGTTGCTGGCAGCTGCATCACGGATTGAATGAACCTGCAACAAAAACACTGGGAAGATTAGCAACATGTCATGTCGAACATTTGGTTCCCTAAATGTCTATCCATGTTGCTTTCAAAACTAGGTTAAAATACTTTCTATGTGAAATACCTTTTCTTAGGAAAGCTAAAGAAATCTAGCAGTTTTATGACAAAGCAATCATTAGTTTTAATATCTCAGACTTTGACAAAAGCACAGAATATCTACCATCAACATTATGGCATACATGTGCACATCCGCACAACACAGATCAGAACAATCCTACTGTGTTCATACTAGCTTGGAAGTACAAACCTTGTCCTGTAACCATTGCATGCAAAGAGAACCAAGCTTGTCATTGAAAAATCCTACACCCAACTGACTTGCTAATAAGGGTATGTACTCTATTATTGCAAGCCGAACCCTCCAATGCCTATCCTCAGCAAGTTCAACAATGGCTGGTAACAACGATTGAGATAAGAGATCAATTCCAATAACCTGCAAGTATGGCTTTGATCAATATAATGTAGAAAGTTTGCTATTTTCATATGATTTATCTTTTGCGTGTGGATATTAGGTAACACACATGCACAGGGATATAAATAGAGCACATGTTCTGTCCAGTAGAACTTAGAATGTACAGTGTCATCTGAAAGTAAAAACGTGGGACGCAAAGCTTTTAAATATGAAAGCACCACCAAAACTAGAAAAAACCTGATTCACTTGATCAAGCTTGCTGATAATATTTAGGCGCACATCGGGAAATTCATCCTTCAGAAGGGAAAGGAAAATAGGAAGAAGCTGCTCAATTGTTGCATCCTACAAATAAGAAATGGTATGATTAAGAATCGTATTTAGACTAAAAGATGCATTTATCATAATAAGCCCAGTTTCTAGGTTTTTGATTGTGCATAAAAGGAAATTAAAGACAGCTATTTCTTTGCAACTTGAAAAAAAATATATAAAAAAAAAAAAAAAGCAATGACACAACGTTACTTACACAATTAATATTATCATATAATACAGTCCACTACCGTATTAGGCCCAGTTTCTAGGCTTTTGACTATGCATAAAAGAAAATTAAAGGTAATAATTTCTTGGCAATTCGGAGAAAAAAAAAAACAGAAATAACACAATGTTAGTTACACTATTAACATTATCACAATCCAGAACTCTCATTGATTTCTATCTACCAGCAAAAGAAAGAAGGCAGATACCAAAGAGAGAGCACAGAAATCTAAAGATCTATAGCAATTTCTCAAAATAAACAATATAAACAGTACATGTTAAGTGGGGAAAACCTAAACAATGATGCATTAGACCATTACAGTGAAAACTGACATGATTCACATGTGCCTTCATTCTCATTCTATAACTTTAACAATGCAGGAGGCATGAATACAAATCACTGACTTGGATTTCTCTCTAGGACTACCATTCTTGCCACTTGTGATGGCAGAAGGAGAGTGAATTTAAACCACAGTAAAGGTCAATCATGATCACAGCACGATATACCTCTAGCTTCACTTGCAAAGGACATGTTTGAAGTCATTATTATCTTCATATTTAATGTCCTTCTGGACTAGTATGCTGTCTGCGCTGATATTTAGGAACTAATTATAGGCCTAATTGTTCAACAGTCCTATTAATTGATTTTAGGAGACATACACTATAACCCACAGCACCATATGATGTCTTCAAATCAGTTAAAAGAGAGGGGGAGACAGATATTAAATAGACCTAAAAGGCTAAAATTACTTGGTTTTTGAACAGTTTAGAACTAAAAAAATTTAATAAATCAAATACATCCAACACTTCATTTCACCCCACATGCAACAAATGGACAATGAAATATCCTTCTCTAGACCACAATAACTAGTGAGAACAATATACCTTTCCTAACACTGGAGCCATTCCCATGATCACCGAAGCCAAAGCAGAGCGGACATGCTGAGAAGAATCTGATGACAATTCCTGCAAATGTTATGAACTATTGAAGTCATTGACCGGCCTCAACATACTATAATTATTGAATTTTATGGGGGACAAAACAAAAGAAAGCCTCTTTACATAATACAGATCACATCATATATATCAGAATTTTTTAGAAGTATGCACACCTTCACACAAGGAAGTATATGCTGAATTGCAAGATCTGGACTTAGAATCCGGCAAAACTTGGTCACTTTTCCAGCTGCAGCTATGCGTACTTCAGCCTCGTTGTCTCGAAGCAAACACACATAAGCAGGGACCAATTCCGTCCTACATAGACAATTATCGTAAATGAGAATTCTCGAAATAGCATAAATATATAAATCACTAAATTTTGTTCCAACTGAATACAAACTGAAGCACTATATAAATTGCAATTTTTGGCATCAAAATTATTATTGTGACTGTCTCAACAAATAAACACTACTTGTGATGCAACATATTTACATATTATACATACAAGATGGAAAGTTACCAAGCAAGTGTAAATATCACTCAAGAAAAAATACCTAGTAGGATCAGGCCCTACAGCGTCACAGAGCTCATATAGTTGATTTGCTACCATGTAGCGCACGCGCCAAGATTTGTCCTGTTCAGGATTTAAACAAATCACATCAAAATATAAACTAAATAATTAGATGATGATTGGTGTGCATTGTGCAAAACAATTTGGATATATAAACGTAGGGAGACAATTACACAAGGATTTTGACATCCCCAAATGTAGAGGAAAAATGGGATTATAATTTCAAAAGCAACTCAATAGGAGTTGTGACTTCCCTTAAGTTCCCAACAGATCAACCATAATGAATGACATTTCTAGGTGGTTGACCATGCTAACTGTTGTCAGAATCAAATAACATCATCACTACCATGGCATGAGCAATAAAAAATTTTGGTAGTGCCACCTTCATGGCTATTGCTTAAGCAGTGATATCAAGACTCAAATTCTTCCGAACTGCTCATTCATGAGCACTGAGCAAAAAGAGCAGCAACTCATGATAGAATGTCATTGCATCCTAGGTTCACCTCTAATTCAAATGAATCCAATATACTCCTCCAAGCAAGAACTCCAAAGTATTTTAGTTCCAAAAGGTTTAAGCCCAAAACAAAATAATTTTCTATAACAAGATCACTTTTAACCACTATTCAGTCAACGCAGTTTTTTTCCTCTGTTTTCAGTATCAGAAATCTTATTCCTCAAATTGTTCTTGATGGCCACTGCCTTCATCTTTTAAAAATGCTTAGAAATTGATCATACCCTGCATTGCATATATCCACACAACCAATTTAAATATCCAAGAGTTCTTTCACTGTCTAAGCATAATCCCTACAAGGTCTACACCATCAGTGCAATGTAATCATCCCCTGAAGTGGAACAGCTGAATTAAGCCAACCTGAATCTTTCAGCATCAAAGTTGACTTGCATCCTCAACACACAAGCAGCAATCTACACTCTACAGAAAACAATCGTATGTAAATCTCAAGAAGACAATTTCGCTAAGGTCTTTCAAAACTCAGCACACTTGTGAATCAAGTGCAACATCCAGGTGCAGGACCAGCTTCTCAATGACAAAAGATGTTTGAAGGTGACCTTAATGGCAGTAAAACTACAAGTTATCCACATTCTTTTCCTTAAGCCTATAAATCAATCTCCCCACTCTAATTTGATAAGGCACTCTTCAGTAATTTCTGCTTAGGTAGATAAATGGCATTCCAGGTCATTCCAGCAAATAAGTTGCCAGAGGCCCAGAGGTCAAAAATTAACAAACGAGATGCAGAATTAATTTGAACTTTGAATTGAATAACATAAATAACAAGAACAATTTACAATGCACATATGGCTAGGTAAAGTTCAAGGCCTGGCCGCTGAATCATCAATAGCAAATATGAGTAAATCATAAATTATAATTAGTAATGTACCTGAGAGAAGTTAACAATAACTCCAAGTATATGTGCAACACAATCTTGGGGCTCTAAAAGCTTTCCAAGAGAAGCACAACTCTCCACGGCCAACAATCTAACAGAGTCTTGATCTGTACCAATATAAAAATTATGTATAATAGTCACACAACCTGAAAAACAGATAATGGACTCTACAACATAATGAAACAGCCTGGTATGCTAGAGACATGACGGGCATTTTCCACCTGAGAAGCACATGAACTATGAAATATGTATTCAATTACCATCCTGAGTAAGATCCTCAAAAATTGGCATGATGTCTGTCTTCAGATGAGTATACTCAACAGTTGCAGCAAATTTCCCAAGATTTGATGCGGCAGACCTTCTAACCATAGGCATGTCATCATGACACAATTGACTGTATATTGACCTCAGCTCAATCTTCAAAACCTCTGGTGCACTTGGGTAAGCGATCTGAAATAGTCCACAGGCAGAGACTCGGGCCGTGAACCATTCACCTGCTGCCAGTCTCTGAGGCAGACAACATCATGTGTGTTGAGCAAAATTTTCAGCATCAATAATGAATAGTAACTAGTAGAATTTGTGGAAGTAATCTACCACATTCAATGCAATATGGAGATAAAAGGTAAAGAAAGGTATATATAAAAGGATAATTCTATGGGAAGCTCAAACTCCTAGGAGGTTGAGTGTTTTCACCATTGAAATCATGTACAATGGTACCAACGTTGAGGGAGAAATTCTACATTAAGTAGGTAAGAAAAATAAACTTGAAGGAGAAGTATTATCTGACCTTCACCAACGGGATAAAGGAGTCAACCAAATCACTCTCCCTCAGCTGGGATCCAATTCGACAAAGCGACTCCACAGCTTTATCTCTAACGCAAGTTTCCTCAACAGTGCAAAGTGTCTCCAAGGGTGGGAGCAACGCTTGGGCATGCTCCACTCCCCCAACATAAGGAATGAACACACCCAACTCTTCTGCCACTGCAAGAAGCACTTCATCATCATCATCATTGTTTTCGCTCAAAAACGGAATTAATTCCTTACGGGTTCGCTCCTCCCCAAGAGCACGTGCAATTGTGGATAGCTTGCGAATTGAGTTCAACCTTAGCTGTATGTCATCATTTTTCAGCTCATCTATAAGCACAGCAATTGGATATAGTGGTTCATCAACCTTAGACATTTTGCTTCCAAGAGTTCTGACAGAACCATAAAATCAATCAAATTGTTGAAAGCTAAGTACGGGTACCTGAAATATAACTACAAATAATGCAGGTAACAAATAATTAAAAGGACCAAAGTAATTTAGACACCAAATGTCATCAAATTATTAGATTATTCTAATCTTAAAGTCCAAATTATTTGGTTTTCCCTTGAACTTGACCTTCTCATTTTCTTTCAGTATCACACACGTTAATATAACCTCAGTTAAAAGAATAAAAAGAAAAGTTTTAAGTTCAAGGGAACTCATAAAATGAATGGAGTAAGTCGAATTGAAATAGCTCCATAGTAAAATGTTCCCCAAAACAAACATGGAAGAAAAACCCTTGTGTTCAAATCCAAAAATTGGAGAAAACGAGGAAATTAGAAGGAATAAACACACGCACACAAGCCAAAACAAGAATCCTGCAATCTCTACGTCACTGCCTTTAGATTTTTAATAACGTCGAAGGAATTCAAGAATCGATGCTCCAATTTTTTTAAGAAGCAATCCAGAATGAGTATCTAATGTACCAGAGTGCATCTCTTGAAGACCGTCGATCAGTGACCTAGAGATTGAACACTGCCCAGGAAACTTTCTCGGCAGCCAAACAGAGGCTGCAATTTAGTGTTTTCCCAATTAATCACTGAGGATACTCTAAGTAAGCAGTGCTAATGAAGAATATTAAAAAGAAATTCGTTGAAGAAATCAATGAAATGAGAAGATTCAGAGCATCGTACCGGTCTTGGGGCCTTCCCGCCGGTGGGTTCAAATTCCAGAATTCGGCGAAGTCAGATGATTTATACCTTGGTCTTTTACTACCGTGAAATAAACGTCCAAAGTTGCATTGGCCTTGGGTCCCAATGGTTTGGACTTTGGACGAGTAGAGTGGGCTCTTTTTGGGCTTCAAAAGAAACATTGAGCATACTAATATAAATAAAAATTAAGAAAAAAAAAGAATAAAATAACTTTCCATTATGGCAAGAAAATAAAATAGAAAATTATAGACAAATAATAAAATAAAATTTTTGGAAAATAAAAATAATCAGAAATGAAAGTGGCACATGCCAACAATATCCCGGGAGTAGAGGTGATATTAGAGGTGAAATGGATAGATTTGAATTAGATCATAATAGATGGAATTATAATGACTTATTTATTCATTTATAATTCAATTAAAATTTTATATGAATCATGGATTAACTCATAATTTATATATAAAAGGTTAAATCCAATATATCTATTTATCTATTTAATAATTATTATTTTTATTTACATTATTTTTCATCATTATAGATATATTATTAAAAAAATATATAAAATTAAAATTATAAATTGTATTTTAACTCCATTGTTAAAAAATAATTTTTACTATTAAATTTTAAATTACATTTTAACTCCATCATTAAAAAGTAATTTTTACTATTAAAATTTTTTAAATTATATTTTAAAAATATTTTATCTACATTAAAAAATTAAAGAGAGGACTAATAAACTAAAAATAAAATATTTCTTATTATCATATTGTCCCTTTTTTACCTCAAATTTTTCTATATATTACATATATAATATGTATAAAAATGAAAATCAAATAAATGTGATATGAAATTCAAATTTCTTTAAAATTTGAAGCTTCTAGATTAAAAAAATACATCTTATCTAAAATTGGCATTTCTTTAGAAAAATTTAAAAAATTTACTAAAACAAATAACTTATCACTAGTATAGATATTGAAAAAATTAAAGTTAAATATATTACATATACAAATATCAATTGATTCTTGGAAAAGTTTTCAACTGTAAATATTTTTACAAAGATCAAAATACTAAACATATCATCCTTTTTATCCTACAAAAGATGCTAAACATACCATTTTTTTATCATATTAAAAAATATAAATATAAATGGATAAATAGTTATTTATAGGTTGACATAATATAACCCATACTTAATGTTGACAGCAGATTTTGGTTCTGCCAAAATCCAACCAACTGAAGAGGTTCTTTTGGGACTCAAGCTGCAATCTGATTCCAATTACAATAAATAAATGCGAGAAGGTAAGAAGAAGAAGAAGAGCAACCAGAAACATAACTTTTTAACGTGGTTCGGTCAAATTTGGATAATACCGGACCCTACGTCCACGGAAGTGTATTGATATGGAAGAATTTCTACAGAATTTTTCAGTATGGCTCCTCTGGCCTTCCCCTTCTTATAGAATGCTACTTCTTTCTATTTATAAAGGGGAGGAAGCTACAATAGTAAATTTACAAGTTGTAAATATGTTACATCATGTAGTGTACGTATAAGACAAAACATATCTTTCAATTCTCTACTGTAGATTATTTTCTGAAGGTGGGGCCCTTGTCTGCTCGAATGTGTCATATGCTTGTCTCCTGTCCAGCGAGCCTCTTGTTGAAGGCTGCACCTCGTGACCTGAAACCCTCGGCCTGGGGTCACTGTTGCTGTCCGAATAGCGAGGTCGAGTTGGTCCAAGCTCACACAAAATCTGCTATTGAACAAGTGAACCGGGGCTAAGGCATCCACGACACCTTAACGAGCTACGAATCAGCTACTACTTTAGGCCTTCTTAGGAAATCCCAAATTTAGCCTATAACATAAGCCCCCCAACTCTTAGCACGCGAACGATCTTGCTACCAGAGGGCCTTCTTCATAGATCATCGTGCAATCAAATTTTCTCAGTTAATTCGTCGTTTGATCTATTCTAGATCATTCTTTCCATTATACGTGTCCCACGCCCATTAACACATCTGCTTCGTTTTCTCTTAAGATAATTAATGAAAGAGGTTGGGAGTTCTTCCTGACCTTTCGATGGGACCAAAGCTGCTCTATTTAAGACAGAGGAAGCCCTCCTTCTTCTTTCATAGAGAAATCATATGGGAACTTTAGGTGAGCCCCCCACACATCTGGCGTTCTATTTTTCCGGCGAGGCATGTACAGTCTACTACATAGAAAGCTTTAGAGGCTATACTTCTCTGGTAATGTGGAGAAATCTCATATGGATCTTGGATTATGTCCTCATAGGTATGAGGTTTCTCCTTTTCAACCGTTCCTATGGGCTTTTTTCAGACTCCTCGGTTCCAAGAGCGAAATTGAGGAGGAGTTTGCTGTCGGGACAAGGGCTGAAAGAAGAAAGTTAAGGACTTAAGCAAACTCATGAGTCTCTAGTTAGCAAGGGTTCGTCTCTCAGTGGTTAGCCCTCTGATTAGTGGGAGCTTTCCCTTGCACAGCATTCTTTCTTATGGAAGAACTGGCTATAGTTTTCTCTGACTTATATTTTGACTCTTTCTGATGTAAATGTACTTCGCTGAGGTTTTTTAATGAATAAAATTTCCTTCTTTTTTCTTCAAGTATTTGGTTGTTTGTCCTACAATTCTCAAATGACAAATATTAATTTTGAACATAAAAAAATAACTAAATAGTCAGTCAGCAATGTTTCTTAATCAAAAGAAATAAGTTTGGGCTAAATGTATTGAATATGAGCGATATATAAGTAGGTCACATGACACTAAGGCATCTGGTTGCATGACAGCTGTGAAATTTTGATCACATGAAAGTTATGAAATTTTGATCACATGCATACGGTGGCTAAGAAGTTGCTCGTATACAAGAGCCTTAAGTTGCACACATGCGGTGGCTAAGAAAGTTGCTCACATGTATGGTAAGATCACAATGTACAATGTCTAAGAAAGTAGCTCATACATACAGTAAGATCGCTATGCGCACATGGTGGCTAAGAAAGTGTCTCGTATGTACGAGCTAAAGATCGCATGCACACGGTGGCTAAGAAAGTTGCTCGTATGCATAAGAAGATCATTACGTGCATGCGGTGACTAAGAAAGTTACTCACACGTATGGTAAGATCGCAACGTACGATGGCTAAGAAAGTGGCTCATACATGTGGTAAGGTCACTTTGCGCACATGGTGGCTAAGAAAGTGGCTCATATACGAGAGCTAAAAATCACATGCACACAGTGGCTAAGAAAGTTACTCGTATGCATGAGGAGATCGTTACGTGCATGCGGTGGCTAAGAAAGTGGCTCACATGCACAAGCTTAAAATTGCATGAAAGCTGTGAATACTCAATCGCATGAAAGCTGCGAATACTCAATCGCATGGGTGCAATATTGAGAAGTAGGCCATGATAGTGTGGCACCTTACTGGTCGTATTAATGTGACACTCAAACATAACTTGGGACTCAGTTTACAAAGTGTGCACTTCTCGAGATCTCAACATTGAGTCAAACATTTTCCAAAATTTTTTAGAAGAATCTACATGAACTAACTTACATGAAATTTGGGCCACTTTTGCATATCATATTACAAGTTCAATATATGGTTCTCATTATAGTTTATGGCTCCTGATTAAGATCTCGCTGGGGCAGATGCCCTGTGGGCTGTACCATATAATCCTTCAGACGTCCTCTCTTGATGAGGCATTCAATAGTATCTCGAAGGGCTCTGCAATTCAAAGTGTTATGCCCCGCCTTGTTGTGGTAGGCACAGAACTTATTCATGTTTCTATTAGCACAAGGAGTCCTTGTTGGGTTGGGTGTCCTGAAGTCTTCTTTACCCTTTTCCATAGCAAATATCCTATCCAAGGTATTTGACAAGATACTATAATGGCAATGGCAACCCAGATGCAGAGGTCACTCATTTTTGGCTTTCTTGGCGGGCTGACCGTCGAGATCATCATCCCTACCCTTATTATTCCTATTTTTGCTTCGAGTGGAGGGGCTTGCCTCATCCTTTTGCCTGGACTCTTTCGAACCAAAAGTTTTCTCCCACCTTATCTGCTTGGTAGCTCGGTCATAAAATTCACCCAGGTCCATGATCGGGGATTTATATATACTTTTATATAGCTTACCATCCTTGTGAAGCCCTACTGATATAGCCATCAAGATGGCTTCATCAGATGGGCTCTCTACATTGTTGATTTCATGTCTAAACCGAGCAATATAATCTTTCAACGACTCGTACTTATGCTAAAAGATTGTAACAAGATGGTAGGGGGTGAGAATTGCTTCCTCAATGCTCAGTACTGACTAAAGAACTTTTCTTGGCATTCCTCCCAACTGCTGGTATTGTGGGGAGATTCCTGAACCAAGCTCGAGGTGTATCACCCAATGTGACCGGGAAGACGCGACATTTGACTAGGGAATTAGTTGTCTAGAGGTTCATCTGGATGTTGAACATGTTCAGGTGGCTGCGCGGATCACTATCCCATTATGCAACAGAACCATGGGAACTTTAAACTTGTGCGAGAGAGGTTTTAACTTAATTTCCTTAGACAAGGGAGATTGTTCCTCGGGGCATCCCTGATTGCTTCAGCCTTGAGAGTGTTCTTCCAGTTGCTTCACCCTCTACAGTAACTTCTCTATCAACTAAGTTAACGCTTCTGAACCCTTGCTAAAGGGCTGATGACTCTTCCTACCCTCATGGTCACATGAGTGACGATCTGATGTGTGCTCTTGGTTGACCCTGTTTGAGCTTTCAGCTTGCTATTGCTAATGACCATTCTTGGGTGTGATGACTTCAGCTTGTCTTTGTACACCCCGAGCTTGTGCTTGTGCCAACACCTTAAATGCTTCAGCCATTTCCTTTACTGTATCTTCCAATGCCTCTTAGCATCGATGCCAAGCTTGCATTTCGTCACGTCCAGGCATAGTAACGACAGGCTGCTGGCAAACAGAGAAAGGTAAGCTGTTGATGGTCATGGCAGTAGAAGAGCTCGTCGTATGACCTTCAAGGGGGTTACTAACGACCTAAAACTTCATAATAGCTTTTCCTCTGGCCATTACGACTGGACAAAGGATGAAGCTGAATGTAGAGAATCAACTAAAATGTAGATGAGTCCCCACAAATGGCACCAAAATATTGACAGTGGATTTTGGTTCTGCCATAATTCAGCCAACTGAAGAGGTTCTTTTGGGACTCAAGCTGCAATCTGGTTCCAATCACAGTGAACAAATACGAGAAGGCAAGAAGAAGAAGAAGAAGAGCAACTGGAAACACAGAGCTTTTTAGCATGGTTCGGTCAAATCTAAACAGTACCGAACCCTACATCCACAAAAGTGTATTGATATAGAAGAATTTCTACAGAGTTTTTCAGTATGGCTCCTCCGGCCTTCCCCTTCTTACAGAATGCTACTTCCTTCTATTTATAGAAGGGAGGAGGCTACAATAGTAAATTTACAAGTTGTAAATATGTTACATCATGTAGTGTATGTACAAAACAAAACATATCTTTTAATTCGACTACTATAGATTATTTTCTACATGTGGGACCCTTGTCTACTCGGATGTGTCATATGCTTGTCTCCTGCCCAGCGAGCCTCTCGTTGGAGGCTATACCTCGTAACCCGAAACCCTGCTGTCTAAATAACGAGGTCAAGTTAGTCTGAACTCGCATAAGATCTGCTATTGAACGAGCGAACCAGGGCTAAGGCCTCCACGGCACCTTAGTGAGCTGCGAATCTGCTGCTACCTTGGGCCTTCTGCTAGCTTATTTAGGAAATCCCGAATTTAGCCTATAACACTTAACAAGACCAATAATGACTTAACTCACAATTATCCAAAAGCTAATATAAATGAGTTATAACAAGAATAGATATAGATGGGTAAATGAATATAGGTCACAATTATCATATCCATCAGCATGTGTAACTATATTAAGATTTTGAGATTTCCTATTTTACATTTATTTTTATTTAATTTAATATAATACTTGTTATTTAAAAAATGTTTATTGAGTTTTAAATAAAAATTAAATTGGATGAGTCATAGATGATGGATCTTTAATGATCTTTTTAATAAATGAATTAGCATCTCATTTATCCATTTGACTTGTTAAACATTATGGATGAATTTAGATTAACCCAAAGATAAATGTATTAGATGGATTCATGAATATCCATCCATTTTGTGATCCCTAGGTGGAATGAAGCTTGATCAAGTTGAATGTTAAGAATTAAGTTGTTCAAGCTCCAATGCAAAAAAAAAAAAAAAGTGTTAATTTAAGATCAATTTCAAGCTTTATTAAGCAAAAAGTTTATTTAAAAATTCAACCTAAATAAAAAATATCAAATTATAGGCTTGACTCGAATATATTTTGAAAAAAAAAATTAGTGCTTGACCCATGCGTACACATGAGATTATATTAGTTCTATACCGTCATTGTTTAAACTTGTTTATTATAATATAAATATCTATTTTATAAGTATATATGTATGTATGTCTATTTTTATGAGTATTGTTTCAAGTATAAAATCTCAAAATCTCTTGTCAAAAAAATATACTTCAAGAAGCATCTTGATCAATTAGTTCAAGGATTACAGATATTGTTAGAAAAATTCACAACTTATTGAGTGATACCTAAGTTAAATTCTAAAAAATTTCTTTATACATGATATTATTAGCGCAACTCAAAGACTCAATTTCTCTGTTATAAATAAGAATCTTTAAACCTCTCCTGATTGTTACTTTAAACACAGCAACATAAAGTTGTCCACGAGTAAAAACAGGCTTCTCAAGTTTCAATCCAACATAAGAGAGTAATTATCATTGAATTTTATTAATCGTCATGGCATAAGAAATAGAAAAAGGATATTCTCTTCTTCGAAATGTGAAAGACCATTTTGAATTAGAAGGAAACAAGTTCATCCTTGGTGTCAATACCTTTTGGCCAATGTGAGTCCAAAATAATAGAAGCCAAAGCGGAACCAATAAAACTTAAAGAACAAAAAAGGAAAAACTACTATAGAGTGTAAGGGCAATTGAGTCTAAGCAGATATGAAATATGAAATTCTAATATATAGTGAAATTATATTTAACTTGACCACAACTGAGTCTAAGTAGATATGAACTATGGGTAAACAAAAACTCTACAAGCTAATAAGTGACCACAAATCATTTAAAGTTAAAGAATAAAAAATTGGTGTCCAAATGCACTTTGATAAATAGTTCCTCAACAATTATGAGTAACGCACAAGGTGTTATAAAGTATTTTTCAATTACAACTATTAAAAATACATATTCAAAAAAATAAATAATATGAGTTATAAGTTTAATATAATATATAAATGACATCTACATTTTCACACAGAAATAAATATAACTAGCGGTGAGCCCGTGCTATGCACGGGTGTAACTATGAATGCATGAATTATGTCATCATAATAAAAATTAAAGT